>VZSZ01006179.1:0-21579 GCA_013398815.1 Ibidorhyncha struthersii | reverse complement strand
TTTCCCTTACCCAAAGTCTTTGAAATAAAGTTTGCGTGAGACCTTGTGTTTGATTCTCATCAAAAGTGCAGAGAAGTCTGGCATGTAGTACTTCAAGGCAGTATTACAGCATGGCTGCTATTCAAAGCAGTTGCTTTTCTATTTTCTATTTACAGTAGCTATTAACACATACACTGCTTAAATGATAACTCCAAATGACAAAGCGCTGCATTCCCCGCAAACCTGAAGGTAGCCTTATCTGCCAGATTTATGGGCAGATATGGGGCATGCCATTGAAGCCTGTAGTAACTTAATTTTATTAACTTAATTTAGATATTTCAAAATACAGTAGAGCCTTGATGATATTTACTTAGGTAATTAGCTGATCTGATTTTTTTTTTTTTGCATGTATTTATTCTTTGCTAAATTCAAGCCTTTATTTGTCTGAGGCTGTGAAAAGTGGTTGTAAAGGTACTTCGTTTCTTAGCTAATTAACGTGTTTTTTTCTCTGTCTCTTTATTTTCATCCACACCTATCCTTTTCTATTGCTCCTGACAATCTTGCCTTTATAATTTTCTTAGCACCAGTGTTAAAAGTGGCTCCAGCTGGTGGCAGCTTCACCACAGCAATGCATTACTATCGCAAACAATTGTCTCAATATGTTAATTCGTCAGTGTAATTTCATACCGGACCCTTCCTGACTTCTTACAGAAAATCTCCCTTCCCAGTCAGGCCAATATTAAGAAATCCTCGATGAGAGAGTTCATATTCTTTGAGGTCACACTTCAGAATAAGAAAGAAAAGACAGGGGAAAACAAATAATGAAAACCATGTAAAGTGCAGTTTATCTGTCTTGCATATGCAATATGTGATGCAAAGAAAAGAGAGAAATCAAATCTACACCATAGCAATAACTCTCAGTTTTTAAAAGATTAATTTTATTTTATTTTCCCTGTTTTTTTCATCTTTTAGTGAAGTTCCATCTGTTCAGTTTCTCATTTTTTCCATTTTCAGAAAACCTTCCAACAGTGTGTTAAATTGCGTGCCTAATACCAGTCATCTGTGGTTTGTTTTCTCTTTCTTAATTTTGTCCCATGTTTAGGAAATGAGAGGAGAGGATGAGGAATAATCAGAAATATACCCAACATGGTCAGTACCTAAAATCGTTGCAACAGGTTCTTGCAAAATATACCACACCCTCATAGTTCCAAAATAATTTGAGGACAAAGAAAATACATTGCAGAATAGGACACTTTTTTTTTTTTCCTTAAAAATACCTTTCCTTTTCAAAGCCTTTAAACTTTTTTTATTCTTTGAAATTTCTTGCATTTGATCACTCAGTAATGTGAACATTCAGTTTTTTGCCTGAATATATCATAATTATTCACCAGAGAAATGATAATACACAGAAAAGATGTGGGCAGATTATAAAAAAATATTTATATAAAAGATGAGTAAGCAGGTCAATTAAGGAATAAAAGCAACTGAGCCACATACATAGTCTGATCCCAAAACCCCGAAATCTCATAGCTGGGCATGCGCCAGCTCCTGGGGTGTTCAGGGTGCAAGATGGCTAAATCAGTAAAAAGAGAACAAAAATTATGCCTATTATGATTTTCTGTTGGACTATGTTGGACTATATTGGACCATAGTTTTTATTGCAGCATGGACGCTCCCAGCAATATCTCCTATATCTACTACAGCACTGCTGCTCACTGAGATCAATACTTGTGACTAAAGAGAAATAAAAAATAAACACTTATGAAGCCTGAGTTTAGCAAAATCAAATTCTATGTGCCTGCTGTGAAATGACATCAATAGCACACATCCAGGACTGATGTGGCAAGTTTCAGCTAAAGAACGTATCTACTGTAAAGAAAACTAAAAAATCGATGGAGGATTATTAATCAGCCGTGCATCAGGTCACAGAATCAGTTGTCTGTCTAAAAATCAATAAATCCTTTGACATATCTCCTGTCACAAGCTCTTTTAACCCAAATTGTTTTACTGAGTAGAAGGGTAGGCCCTGCGCCTTCCCGACAAAGCCTTGCCTGCCAGAGTACTTCAGCAGAAATTTCTAGGGTGAGGGAGCTGCCCTCCTAAAATTGAGGATGAGCGGCATGAAAGGGTTTTGCATGTCAACTTTCCTGAGGACAGGTAAGGTGTTGTGAAACAAGTACGAGTTTGGAAGCACAGAAATGATTGCAAAATCAGCAAATTACAGAACGGTTGAGGTTGGATGGGAAAAAAAAATGAATATTTATTTTAATTTACATCCCCCTTCCCCAAATCCTTCTGACATCTTAATTATTTTAATCCCTCATTGCAAAGTATTATTTCTGAAAACCAACAAAAATGATTTAAAAGTTTGAAAAGAAGATTTTAGACAGCCTGATGCCACTGTATCTCTTCTCATAGTTTAGAAAGTCCTGAAATGTCACTTTTTGTCATCCAAACCCAGGATCTAAAGTTGGTTAAAGAAAAGGTATTGCTTTGGGCTGGAAAATAATTATTTTCACATATCTACTTCAACAACAAAGGAGAACTAAATCAGTTCCTCTACTACATTTGACTGACTGTGTGGGTTGATTCTTCCTGCTGTTGGAGTTTTATTCCAACTGGGCAGAGTGTAATAGGGCCAGTAAGGAGTAATACAGCATTCTAATATGGCTATTCCTTGTATGGAAATGAGGCCAAATGGCTTCTGTCAGTGCTCTCTACCCTCAGGAAAATCAAAATCACTGCCATGCAAATTATAACTAATGCATTTCAAAATAAAAATGAGCAGCAATAAAAAAAAAAAAAGTCGTCACTTCATTTTCTGGTTTTACACAATCCTATATTTACATGTGTATATAAAATGATAACAAAGTCATCATTTGGCACAATTGTTTCAATTATGTGAATGTGTTTTGCTCAGCAGTAGACACATTTTGCTGTGAATATTTCACCCAGCTTCAGTGGTGTTAATATACAGCCTGACTCACAGCATTTGAACCTGTAACCAGTGAGCTACAGGAGGAGGAAAAGCTAACATTTTTAAAAATGTAGTTTCTTTTCCTGACGGATCTGTAGCTCAAATAAAGACACTTCCTTGAAGCTGAGCATACTGATGTAAATTGTCTACTGTGTGTTTCATTTTTTGCTAATTTCTCAGAGTACTTGTGCTGTATAAAAGATCAGGTGAAAAGACAGCTACGTGTGTCTCATGCATAGAAAAGTTAGTTATTTTTGTTGTTCCTTCTTTATTCTTCTTTTGTTAGATTATTTTTATTTTTATTAATAATGTTTGACACCTTGAGAACTGCACCATGCTTCCACATGATTTTCTTTTTGCAAGCCCTCCTCTGCATTCGGCTCCCACTCTTTCCTCTGTTCTGCCAGCTAATTAAACACATAAACCTGTGAGAAAGGCACAGTTAAACCCACCCTGCTAACAAAGACGATTTCTCAATAAGCTTAATGTCGAATATGTTTCAGATGCCTGATGAAACCTCTTCATGAAGCAATACATTTAGCCACACGGCTGCCACTTGAGAATGGTGATTACCCAAAACTATAAGGCAGGGATTGAGCACTGCATCTGCATGCAGAGAAGTTTTAATGAATGCCCCAACTATGGGTCTAAAAATGTGACACTTCTGTGCAGGCATTGGGACAAGCAGGAACTTTATGGAGTAGACACTTACAACATTATGCTTATTGTTGCTAAATAAACTCATTCCTGCCATTAGCAGCAAGCTGTAATGGAAATAGGAGCTCATTCTGTAGCTCTTGTCACTAATTGGGATGTAGATGCCAAAATGATAATGCCTTAAAATATCTTGGATAGATTGATGGAGGGAGAGATAGGCTTTCTTTGCAGTCAAAACCACTTCTGCACCTTGTCCACTTCAAATATCAAGTTTGTGAGCCTTGTGTGTCTGATTTATTAAATGCAGCCTTTGTACATTTGCTTTTTAAACTCATCTGTTTTTACAGTTATAATATAATCATTATGTGCAAGAATATTCACTGTCTGCAGTGAATATAATTAATTAGTCCAAGTACACATAATTTTAACTTTCTTTGGTGACTATAAATGATTTTTGATTCAGCAAATGGCACTGCAGAAAGCCTGGTAAACTAAAAGCTGTTTCACTCAATGTTGTTAAATAATTGAATAAAAAGAAACTCTGGATAAATGGCATAGGAGTAATATCTAGCATCACTCCTATCAAAATGGAAGTTCTTTAAAGCCAAACCTCATTTTCAGCAGCAAATAAAAAGCCTAAGCAAAAAAACTATTTCCTTGCTTCTTTTAGGAAAAGGGACATATTTTAACAGGATATAAAATATACATAATTTTAATTTTATCAGAAATTACATTTTATGCCAGTTATGGCATTAGCTTCCTGCAGAACTATTGGTAGCACACACTGGAGTTTCATTTTTGGAGTCACCAAGCATTTGCCTAATTTCCTTGACTTACGTTACAGTCAGAAACAGTTTGAGGGATGGGATAAGGGGGGAACATTCTTAGAAATTACCATTCTAAACTTCCAATGCCTTCGCTGTATTTGCCCGAGAAAGCAGCAGACAGGCACACACACAATGTCTGTAGAGGAAATATAATATGTATATTTATTTAGTAATAAATTAGTGAGTAACATAAAACTATGTCATAGTTCTTGCCAGAATCATGTTTAAAACGTGTATTTACATATTTATTGACTAAACTGGCCAAAAGTATAAGTTGATAAGTTTTATTAAGAAAATATTCTGTGGCTGGCAGCTAAATTGAAGGAAATGAAATAATGGCAATAGGACTTACATATGCTTTAGAAGATCAGGGTTCACAAAACCTCAAAAGAGGACCTGGGTAATGCTACAAAAGTACCGAATTACTTACCTGTAATGAAGATAAAGCAAAAAACTCAGCAGAGGTATTCATGATACTAAAATGGCGTGATTAATCCATGGCCTTTGATACAGGCTCCTCAGGTGATCAACTTAACCACTTCTTCACACAGAAAGTAAGGTATATTAGCTGTGCACATTTTTGCACCAAGCAGTAGATAACAAAGATAAAACTGAAATTAAGTGCTTCACTTGTGCCAGAGGAGAAGATCCTAAGTTTTGTGAGTGGTAGACAGTAAGAAGACATTCAAGAGAAGGGTGGACCTGCTGGTCATTGACATCTATACAATAAAGTTGCTGGTCATCTGATGCATGGTGGTGAGTGATGTCTTTAAAAATATAAATATTGGTAACTTTAAAATATTGCAAACTTGGTTCTGTTTGGAAGAGGCATTTGAGCCGGTCTTGGCAGAACAAATGTAGGTGGAAGTGGGCAAAACAGCCTCGAGGTCATGTTGGAAATCACATTGGTGCATGCTAAGTGTGGTTTCTGGGTGCTACTGGGAGAAAGCGGTCACTCCTGGCATTGCAACATCATCAACATGCTGAGCACTAGAGGGAGACAAAGGCCCCTAAACTTGTGCTGTAACATCCAGTGTCACACTCTCAGAAAGCAGGTGACATCAGTACAGGTCTCCAACTCATGTGTAATCCATCCGTAGAGCTCCTGAAGCAGCATCACGTGCGATGCCATCAGGGTATTGACAAGACTTCTTGGCACGTACTTCTGAATGATCTTTCTACTTACAAGACTTCCATTTCAGAATGTTTTCTGGGAGATTTTTTAAACATAATTAAAAAAAACTAAGTGCGTGTATAACTGGTGGCTGTAGCTAAACTCTGCAAAGAAAGAGGAATTCAGACAGGTTACTTATTTCAGTGTAGAATCACTTGATGTACACAGGTTTATTACTTTCATACCATTATTTATAAACTACTTATTTGTTTATAAGTTACCTCATTCATTACCATGCAGGTAGAGGATTACAAAGCTGTTTTTTAGGCTTTTGTTTTTAGACTTTTCAAGGTAGCAAAACTTTTCTGCTTGTACATCTTTCTGTTGGAAAAATGGCAGCCTAACTGTATGCCATCCAGTGCATGATCAAGTGTTGCATAGATTCTATAAGAAAAAAAAAAAATCACAATGCAACCTGCTACACATATGCAAAAGTTTTATCAATGGGATGGATGAACCAGAAATAGTGAATGTAACATAATCTTTTGACAAAGTCCGACATTATTGGCTGTTAAAGGCAAAAAAGCTATTTTGATGTAAAAAAAATTTTTTTTTAAGGTTTGAAATAGATGAGACAGATTATCTATAAATAGACAATATTGAAAGACAGAAAGAAGTAGATTTTTATTTTAGCAAAGTATAATAATTAAATGTTAGAAGTCCTGTAAAATAATTGATGTAATCTATTTCCTTTTGATCAAACAAAGCCTAACAAGGTCTTCAAGTAACAAAAAAGAATTCAGATTAGTCAAGAGAAGAAAGACTGCAAGAATCTGCAGAAGCAGCTAAGAAAGTTTATGTCTGCAGATGTCAAAGCCAGGTGGAATTAAGTATCACGATATGTAAATGAAGATGCTCTGGAAACAACTCGAGGATGGCTCAAAGTACTTGTAACATACCCAGGTTATGACTGAAATGCAGACATTCACATGGGAAAAAAAAACCAAGAAAATATTGCAAGTAGGACAATGAAAGATTCTCTGTACTGAGAATACCACGCTAACTGTTAAAAACATACCATTCCCTCACTCAGGATAGTCTGCTCAGGTACACTTTCACCATACTGCAAGAGAAAAGTAAAAAAAAAAACAGCGAAGGTAATGGAAATAATTAAATACGTAAAATGTGTCCTGTCTGAAGAGATACTAAAAAGGCAAGAATCCTCTTTTTAAAAGGGAATCCAATAAGAGATTCCATGATAGATGCACATAAATCAAGCTACATGCAGAAGGTGAATCATACTCACAACAAGGACGTTAGTTGAAAATGTTATGATAATGAGGAAAGTCTTGTTTTGCAATATGTGTAATCTACCTCTGGAGGTCATTGCCATCAGATACCACACAGGTTTACAGTTTAATCCAATTAAACCAGATTTGGGTGCTGGTATAAATATTGAGGTTATCTGTAGCTGTATTAGACAGGGTCTATATTAATTAAATGATAAATACCCAACTGCTTCTGCTGTATGAAACAGTTTTGGACTCACAGCAATAGGGATAAAGGCAAGAAGGGGAACAACCTGCACAGCCATAGGGTCTGCACTTCCCTCTGGGAAATGTTGGCTGGTGCAGTGTCGCTTAGGATGCTGACAGGGAAACATCTGGGGTGATCCACCAAGGCACTGAAGATTTCCCTGCTTTCATATTTACTGGGTTAACGATGAGAAAGTTGTTACTTCCAATTAAATTCGCTCCTGGCTTTATAATGCAGCAGTTAACTCTTTTTAACTTACTTTTTCAAATCTTTTACAGAGGCTTTGAACAATGATACTGAAAAACATTTCAAGTACATCACCGTGCCTAATGAATTACAGAGCTCTTGATTAATGGTACTTGTTCAACATCACACTGACAGTAGTACAAAGTGTAAAAAAAGCAGTGTTTCTGCCTGGTGTATTTTCCCCTATGAGACAGACCAGACAGCATCAGCACAGACTTTTTTTTTTTTAATTGCCTCTTTTTTCTATTTGCCCCTGTTGTACTTTTCATTTTGTAAGTGTGGACTTTTGTTCTGCACTGGAGCTTGGATGAGATGAGTTATCATTCAGCAGATACGCAGTAGGTTTTGCTGAAGTGTCACTACTTAGCATTGACTCTGCAGCCAGAAAACCTCAGTCCTAACAGGCAGCACAGAGGTGGGAAGGCAAAAAGCAGTGAGAGGAAAGGCGCCAAAGGCATGCACTGGTCAGATCCATCAGCAAAAAAAAACAGACTGCTGGAGTATCCATCATGATGCCACCAGTAAATTGCAGTTGACTGGAGGCATACTTCAGTATCCGAGTTTATGTATTTTACTAACCTTATTTCAGTGGGTTGAGGCTGTACGGTTTTATGGGGCCCCCAATCTCCACCAGTTTGAAATAAATTCCTGGTGAGCTGTATATCACAGCCTGACAAGGGTTGTGGGGCCATCCTTGTACGTACCGTTGTTGTCTGTATTTCTTCTGCCACTTCCAGACCAGAAGGTCACTCTCCTCTGGGATGAGCAGGGAGGCACGCCGAAGGACTAGGAGACAATAACAATTTTCAACCTTTTGTTAAGAGTCTTGAAAGCTGCTTTCAGCACCGGTGGTGTGAAGGGTTTGTACTATTGCAGCTATCTCCAATCTCCAGCATCCCCATCTCCCCCCAGCAGCATCCGTGACACAGATTTTACAGCAGTGATAAGACTAGTTTCCTCTGCAGAATTTCTTTCCCATTCGTTATTTTGTTGTCTTGGCTAAGGAACACAGCTTTTCTCTGCAGGAAAATGCTGCCAGAGCATCCTGGTCCTGTCTTGTCATCAAGAACAGGTGTCCCCTGGTCTTGAAAAAAACCCAACCAAGCCCTGAGTAAGAAGTGCTACAGAGGGATGAAGGTGAATTAAAATAGCTCTTGGAAACATAACACTTAATGGAATCATATGAGCAATCTGTTTTTATGATTTTTGGGGAATGAGCTCCACTAAGTATCAGGAAAGCATCTTTCACCTTAATCTATAGTACTGTAAGAGAAGCACACTACTGGAGAAAGTAGGAACAGCATGAAGGCCACTGAAAAAAATCATTCTTTTTTCTTTGGCAGTGCCTCTGGGCCTTAAAGTAGTTTTCAGTAGTCTAAAGATATTTTCACTGCTGAAGCAACACTACTTCATCTGTAATGTCTGACAAAGTAATGTTCTTACTTTCTCTTTCTTCAGCAGAAATACTCAGAGCCTGATTTCCTGCAATGACATCTCTTTGGTGGGCACAATTTCACACTGGCCATGCGTACGACCTTTTCACTGCAGCTAGTAGATAGGTGCAGAAATGGTGATGTTGCTTCCATCATGAATTTGAACCTGTGACTTTTAGCTGCCCCCAAAAAATGGATAGAACTGGTAAAAAACTGAGTCATAAAGCTAAAGCACAAGCTCCTGCTTTGTCTTCATTTGCAGGCAGATGTGACCCACAGGTAGACTGAGAGCCCTGAGTCTTTTCCTTTCTCTCTGCCACCATCCTCTGTGGCTCTTAGTAATGTCTGCCTCAGATTCAGTATCCAAAATGGAGCAATATCATCAAACCTTCTACAAGAGAGGCAGCAAGGGCTCATACTGCATGAAAGGACTGTGAGATCTGTGGGCTTTGCAGTCCACAAAAAGTCAAGGTATTTCAAGCAATATAACATCACTAATACATGGGCAAAACACCAAAACATTTTATATCCAAAGGAGACAGAAATACATTCTTTTCTTTGCCACAAAGGACATATCCCATTGTAACACGTACAACACAGAGGAAGACTGAGATCATGGCTTAATTCTTCCAAGAAAAGCTGTTTTCCAGCAATTATCAACTGCATTATCCTGGCTGACCATCATATTTTTGAGGCAATGCAGGGAAGGTTGGAGAATCATAACCAGGCTATGAAGGGGAGGAGCAGGGTTTCTGGAGGAAATTAAAAAGGTATTGCGTAAGGAAACAGTACAG
Source organism: Ibidorhyncha struthersii (assembly GCA_013398815.1). Lineage (NCBI taxonomy): Eukaryota > Metazoa > Chordata > Aves > Charadriiformes > Charadriidae > Ibidorhyncha > Ibidorhyncha struthersii. Next base: position 12,016 of record VZSZ01006179.1, on the reverse strand, counting down.
TGCACAAAGACCCAGTGAGATATATTTTGTTTTCTTTTGCTTTCTTTTTCTTAAAGGTAACAGCTTACCCATACATCGGACCAGCAGTAGTTTCTGGTTAGCTCGCATGTTCATCCATAGGCAGAAACAATCATGCAGTATTACCTAGAAGTAATGAAAAATAACTCAGTCGTAGAGAATTGCAAACCAGGTGTGTAGTTATAGGGATGGACCTGAATAATGAATTTACAAAGTCACAACTATCTAACAAAGTCCCTCTATTTTTCTGTAAAACAAGAGTCTGGGTGAGATTCATCTCTGAAGCACTTTTCTTTTGCTGAGAGACCAGAGTGCTTCCTGGACATGCCCTTGCCAAATGTAGATACTATTAGATATTCTTTTTTATTGCTACCCAGAAAAAAAAAAAAAAGAGAGTATTTATATTGTTGCATTTGTTTATTTCAAGCTATTTCATGGGCACAGTCTTTTTTGACTTCCCAGTAGTAGCTCATGCTGTGGTATTAACCTGATTTCAACAACTCTGCGCATAACAAGCAGTTTTCAGCATTCATAACTGCCTGCACTGAAATTGCTGGAGGCTGAATTTTGTCTTTGCGGAGCCCCTTCCATGCAATGCCTTTGGTGAAACTGCAGGCTGTTGGGATGTACAGGATTTTTTATCAATATGCCTTCAGGAGCACCCACGTTGTAGGACATCTGCAGCGTGCCCTAACGCAATAAAAGAGGTTTTGGTCGATGGATGCCTTTATCGGGGAAGCAAAAGATCAGAACAGGGAAAATTTTAACATCACCCACAGCTGGTGATTTAGGGCTTGTTGAGTATGTTTGAGCTTTCCCAGTGTTCATCTTCAGACACTTAGAGCAGCGCTTTTCTTTTTCTTGTATTGGATTTTCTCCATGAATACTGCTTGGACATTGCCGTGATAAATGAGATGTCGTGTTGTTGATTGATATGTAAGTACGGACCACAGCTGAGTGAAAACAGACCCAAGAGCTGCTTATTGGAGATGCAAGGCAGATTTGAGCCCAGAAATGCATTTCAGCAGCCCCTGCTTGCAGGAGCAGCTTGCCAAAACACGGTTTTTAGGAGAAGCTCAGGGGATTGAGTACTTTAATAAGTGATGTTACCAAACCCTGAGAGTCCTGATTCAACGAGGGCCCCAGTTAAAGCAGAATTGAGAGAACATGCACAAACAGAGGCATTTTCTTGACCTTCGGAAGGAGAGGTAGATGACGTGCCTTCTGCCTTTGGGTTGTCCCTTTACCTTATCTCTTCTCTCCCATGTTCACCAGGGGCATCTTAGGAGGTGGTGGTTCCTTTCTGTGCTCTCCATTCAGACACAAAATTACCTGCTTCAACATCTGTAGTTTTCAGCAGCCAACAGATTCAAAGCAGATGGAATCCCTGGTATTGGGACAGAAGGAAGATGCTAAACATCAGCCTTATGTTAGGAATAACTACCCGGGGGAAAAAAAACCCAAAACACAAAAACCCAGAAACTGCCTGATGCATTTTCAGCCCAGGAAAAATTTCCAGTTTTGGTTGCTTTCTTTCAAAATCAGTGCCATTTGAGATGTTTAGTGGAAATCTGTAGCTCCTGTACAGGCAAATTCAATGCCCGCTCATGGAGGACAATGGCTGTCTCCAGCAGGTATTAATTACAGTTGCCTGACAACACTTATTGCAGAATGGAAAATCTAATTTTTTTGTGCTGGGTGAAAAAAAAAAAATAAAATAAATGTATGTGACTGTTTGCTTTTTTTCTTCACTGTGAGTGAAGACAACTTTTCACCAGTGAAGCTGCTTCCTACTCCCTGAAAACAAAATTTACACATTATGCTGGCTAAAGCAGCTGAAGTTCAGGGAGCCAATTCCCAATCCCATAACACTTCTTTGCAGGTTGCTCTTTAGCAGTGTTTGAGAAAAGAAAACGTTTGTCAGAAAAAAGCTTGTAGAAAAGGAAACTATGTATTGCTTTTTGGAAGAAAAACAGAACAAGAACAGAAATTCCAGCTGAGAAGCCAAGCTGGCTACATGTTGAATATTTTAGAAATATTCATTCTACTTTCTGCCCTTGGCAAAAGATAAATTTATTTTCCTGAACAAAAGAAATTAATAAATTATACCAGGATGGACTATTTTTTTGCAAGGGAATGTTTCAGCATTGGAGATACAATTTCACTATGTTGCAGGGAGAGGCTTTAAACTTCAGTGAGAAGGTGTAAAAGGTGAAGAAAAGAAAAGGGAAAGCAATCTTTGCTAGTAGTAACTGGGATGGATTATCAAATGAAATTACGTTCTGCAATGAGCCCTTGCCTCCTCCCTGGCTCTCTAGCAGAAGGAGCTGTGAGAAGGCAGTCGGCAGCCAGGTCTGACAGCAGTAATTCCCCAAAACACGAGTGACTGTAGCTACAGGCAGAGCTGTGTATCCCCTCAGGCTCTAGCATCGACGTGAACGGCTTTGCTAGGATAATGCCACCGCATAAGCAGCAACCCAGACTTCGTACATAAATATGCAGGAGGGGGAAAATGGGCTGCACGTGGCTCCAGCCCTAAGCTCTGTATCACCTTCCCACAGGTGAAAGCAGGGAAGGCAGCTACAGGCAGCGACTCTCAAATCGGTACATCTTCCCACCCAGCCGTGCCTCTGCCACCCTGGGGAAGGCAGAGCAATAAAACCGTGGCTGTATTTCCCCCTGAAAGTGGGGCTGCCGCTATGCAGTGCTTCCCCTGCCCTCCTGCTCCCCCCGCATCTTTTCTTCCATGACAGTCAGGCAACGTTTGTGTGTTTTTGTATGCACTTCCCAGCAGCTGTGCTCTTCAGTAAAAAGACTAAGGAGGTGTCAAGCACTGCAGGTTGGTTTTCAGCCTTGGAGAGGCACAGAGATACAGTGGTGGCAGGTGACATAGGGAAACCTATAAACTATGAAATAATTGCAAATAAAAATACTGCAATAACAAAGTTTACTGTGATACTCCACCGATCTTCCTTCTTTTTATTCCCAATAACGTCTGTTCTCAGGCCACGAGGTGCCTCCAGGCAGGCTGTGTTGGAGCCCTGCTGAGAAGGGGTTGCTGCTGCCTCTTTGCTCTCCCATTTGAGGTGCCTACATCCCTCTCTGTGTTCGGCATGGCAGCCACCATGGTGCTTAGGCACCGTCTACATGATTTTGAAGTCTTCACGGTTCCCCCATCAAGGCAGCTGCATTTCTCTGGCCTTCTTTGGGAAAGGAGGTCCTGCCACTCTGCCAATGCCTCTCTTGAGGGAAGGGCTGCTCCAGAAATTTGCCCTGTGCTCTAAGGAGGTGTGTCCTCCTTTCAGTTTTCCCCTGCAAAGATTTCGATGCAACTGTGCTTCAGCTAGCCCAGGCTGCTTTGCCCTGAGCGCAGTCAATGTATCCCTCTTCGGCATGTTTGTGTATGGGGCACAGGATACTTCAGTGCCCTACTTCAGTGGGGACATTATTGACAGGGAAATTATGACCCCTGTCTGAAAGGTCTGGTAGGGTCTCTAAGGAGCTGCCAAACAGCAGAGCTATAAGCCATCCTCTGAGCACCCTATAGGCTATAGGGTAGGTGGTGCATGGTAGCTGGAGGCACAGGGATCCTGTTGCAACCATGACCTTGCAATGCATTGCTATAGAGATCCCCCAGCTCCTCTCCTGCCTCGTCACGTGGAGAATATCCAGTGGGGCGAGGATGGATTAGTCCCTCACAGGAGCCCTGCTCTGCATCGTTAGAGCAGCAGAAGTGGGAAGCATTACCCATCCACGGAGGTGTCTTGTGCTAAGGCATGCTGTCCTCCCTGTTGCCTTCACTGAGCCTCCTGTTTGTAGGAGTGCAGTGGAAAGGTGCACCCACGACAGCTCTTTGGGCATTTTCCTCATGTCCCTCCCAAGCTTTTGGAAATGAAGGTGTGAATTTAGGTGAGTTCACCACCTGCTCCACTCCAAAATACAAACACACAACCCCTTCCTAACTCCCCCAGATCTCCCTCCCTCCCCCAAATATCAGACTAATAGATTTTATGAGTAACATGAAAAGAATTCATGTCTCTCGCTGGGTTTATCACCTAACATGGGTTTATCACCTAACACTGGCAATGATGTTAAGGCAGCAGTCTGGATGGTATACACCTTCACACGCCGCTGTCAAGTTTATGTCAGTAGCAAAAGCTGAAAGGAGGCTCTTTAACAGCCTTGACTTTTACTGGCATCCGAAAAGCTCAGAATTAGACACTTTCTGACAGCAATCACTCTCCTTTGCAGATTTTGTCTTGACTTTCCTGTACAAAGTTAGAAATTTGCTATGTAAAAGTTGTCAGTTACTATATCGAATAAAATTACATTAATAGTCTGTATTAGGGTTTCCCAGAATTACTACTGTTGCTGCTAAAGGGGCTGCTTTACAAAAGAAAGGGACACAGCAGGTCGTTCCCCTACAACAGCAGTAGCAGCAGCAATTATTAGTAGCGAACAAGACGTATAATACAATACTGGGCTTTAGAAAGCCTTGCCTGTGGTAAAATCACAGCCGTGGCAAGGGATGAAGTTACAACATAGTTATGCCCCGACCCAAATACAATATGGTCCTATTTTGTAGTGTTGATGGGTCCATAACTATGTTCCGCAGCAAGGCTTGAAGGTTAAGGTTACCAGCTGCACTCCACAATGAAACTGTGTTGTAAGTGGGTCCCATGACACAATTGTATTTCTAGTACAGAAAAACCCTAAATAGGCTAGATGCTATAGATCTCTCCCGTTTTTCTTCATCTTCCTTGAGTATGCATACACACTTTGCCCTAAGGATATCTCTAGAGAGCCGTGTTTCTCCATTTACTGTAATAGGAAGTGCTTTGATATGATGACAGGGTCATTGTCTATCAAAATCAGGAGATCAAAAGATTCACAGTTAACTAGTAACAAGTCGTCAAAACACTTTATGACAAAATTTGAAAGAGCCAGGCCCTTCTTCTCATTAAGCAGTGACAATGCAAACATTTTTTCATTGTCTCTTCCTGGAATTTAATTGCTATTTTGCAGTTTACTCAGGCTCCTTCATCAAATATACCTGATACTTTGCACTCTGTGCAAATAGAGAAAGCTTTGCCAGTTTTATCAAGGAACAGTTGAAAATCAGAAAAAAAGAAGAGGCAGTCTGACCTTTATAATGATTGTCAATACTTTAATAGATACCTTTCAGCTCTTTGACACTTACGTGCCAAGTACTGGCTGCAAGACAAGAGGCAGGGAGAGAGGGATGGGAGCTACCCTGGTAGCAGCAAATTTGTAGGGATCTGAACACTGTTGGTCTGATCAAGTGATGGAGATACGTGACAGATGCAATCTCACTCTTTTATATCAATGAGGTTCTTTCAGTTGATGGTGTTATGTGCCTTATAAATGGTAGGTTTAAGAAACACAGATACAATAGGAAGAAAATACTAGAGGTCAGAAAGTTAAGGAAATCAATTAAAAAGGTTGTGATTCAGGGTCTGTGCACTTCAGTATCTGCCAGATTTCTTCAACATCTATTTTTTGGGCATACAGTACCAATCTTCATTGTTATGCCAGTAACTCCTCATCAAGGTCTACCTGCTTCATCAGCTGGTCCTGACAGGAGGTCTGAGCTCTGCCATCATGCCAGCTGAAGTGCAAATGTGGATGTCACTAGATTTCTCAGAAGTTTTGCTGAAACATTGAAAATTAGCTCCCTGTAATTTATTAAAATCTGGTCTGAATTTTAAAGAGGGGCTTTTTCCTCCCCCCTTCCTGCGCATTAATCTTATGATCTTTCCAAAGTTAATTTAGATAATGGTAAATGATGCCACAGACTTGTGGGTAAAACAGCTTGTCGCCTTAGGCACGTGGTGTTTCATAACATGGTGCTAAAAATTGTTGCAGAAGAACGTGTATAACTCAACAGCAGTGAAGGATGTCAACACAAAGTTTGCCCTTCCTTCTTTTACATTACCACCTAAAAATAATGGCGGACCAGGACATTGCTTAATCTAGCCAGATAAAAAAGTGGTACTCCATATTTTCCTGGCTTTGAGAAACAATTAAATCCACCTATATGTTTCCATAAAAATATCTGAACAGTTTTGTGACTGCTCCAGTTTTCACATCTATTGCATCTTTCCAGGTCAAATGTAAGATGATCATCACATTCCTTGAGTCACAAAGAGCAAAGCAGGGCAACTCCTGCAGTTCTGCAACAGCAAACAAAACGAACATGAAGGCTGGGGAAGGTGGGGAGACAAGGGAGGAGGCACTCAGGCAGGCAAGCTTTAAGAAAAAGTGTTGCTTATTATTGTCATATGTCAATGATAGAGAACCCCAAAGTGGGTGAGACAGAATCATAGAGTCATAGAATCATAGGATGGTTAGAGCTGCAAGGGACCTTAAAAGTCATCTAGTTCCAAGCCCCCCTGCCCTGGGCAGGGACACCTCCCCCCAGCCCAGGTTGCTCCAAGCCCCATCCCGCCTGGCCTTGAACACCTCCAGGGATGGGGCAGCCACAGCTTCCCTGGCCAACCTGGGACAGTGTCTCACACCCTCAGAGTGAAAATTTTCTTCCTAATATCTAATCTCTATCCACCTTCTTTCAGTTTAAAACCATTACTCCTTGTCCTATGTGTCCTACTCTTTCTTTTTGTGCTGCTAGCATCTGCACATGGGGCGATTGCTTTGACGCAGTGTCAGTGTGCAACTGGGAGAAGAGGAACCAAAGGCACCCATGCAAGTGAGGCTCAATTCTCTATTATTTTGTTGGTTTTCAACGACCAGGTGTGTTTTAAAGTGTGGCATAGCAAAAGTTTCTTAAAAAAAGTTTTAGGTTCTGCATCAGCTAAGGGTCTGTCTTTACATCTGGTAAAGCTGTTAAATAATGTGGTGTTAAATGAATTAGCTAAACCTTGAGTAAATAGGTGGGAATATGGCAAATTATTAAAACATATGTTAAAGGCCGTTAACTTTAAGTATGTTTCAAAGTGCTTCACCGAATGGTACCTTTCAGGTATCTGTTGCAGGGTAGCATTGTGGAAACCGTGATATAAAAGGCATAATAAAATTCAGACTGAGATTCATAGGCAGACAGACAGCTTACAAAAGTGGATGTAAGAGTCAATGAAACCCATGAAAATTGGGCAGTGGATTAGTTACATCCCTCAGGTATTTGCCCGCTCTCTCCCACGACATTTTTTAACCCTGAGGCAAAACCATCCAGTCCATTCAAGAATCAGCTGCTGGACTGACACTGGTTTCAGCATGGTCTATTAAGAAAAAACAAAATCTGGATTAGTTCATGTCAGTGTGCCAGGCTGAAAACCAGCAAGACAGGAACTGATTTGTGAGTAGATCAGTTTATTCTGAGTTGGCCATCCATCTGTTTGAAAGATGGGTGAAACAGCTGAAGGCAGTAACAGCTTTAGCATCCTGATTTTAATTCACCGCCACAAGTCTATCAGCCCTCCCTGACACACTAGAGAGTCCCTCTTCCCTTTCTGCAGGCCCAGCTCTGCCACTTCAGCATTACTTATATTTTCGAAGGCACTTTACAGGCACTGTCCTAACCCAGTTTAAAAACAAAACAAAACAAAAAACAAAACAAACCAGAAAAGAAGAAAATTTCTCAGGGGAGTTATTTGTTTTAAACAATGTATAAAGTGTGAGACTATTCCTGGGAGTTCTTTCCAATCATATACTGTTTTGGTATTTTTCTTAAAGAAGTTAGTCATAGAATAAATATATTACACATAATTTACAACGAAAGATTTTTGGGTTAGCATTATACCATAAAGAACTGTATATTAATTAAATGGCTAATTAGCTGTATGCAAAGTAGAGTCACTGCCTATGCTACTATACTTTTGTCATAAGTAATTTGAGGACTTGAGGCACATCTCAGAAAAATTAAGAAAATGTAGATATATACCTGAATTTAAGTGTATGAAGTGCCTAAAAAGGGTCAATAGCAGACAGTTCACTGGACTGAATGTGTTGTTAATCCCATCACTGCTCTGCATCCTATGCAAATTCAAAAAAGGCTCCTCCCACCACAACTGATTTATGTTTTGTAATGGACTACTGGAGTTTCTTCTAAGCAAACAGGAAGAAGCAGCAACAGCGAAGGCTGAAGCATGTGGCTTCCTCATCTCACTAAATTTACAAGAAATTTTGTACATTAATTTGAGAGAGAGGTGAGAGGTTTGGAGGTCACCTCGCGTTCAAACTAGAAACAATGTCAAATGCAATCAGCTCTCAAATTCTGAAAGTGAACTTTTTCGGAATAGTCACAATCTATTAGTGAGTGAGCCAGAACTGGGGTGGGCTCGTTTGGGGTTTCCATTTTTGGAATGACTGTGCCAGCAATTAGTAAATCACTAAGCATAGCCCTCCCTAGCCATTTAGGTAATTTAATATTATTAAATGTTTCTAAAATAAGAAGTGGGTTATAAAGTATATCATTTAACTTAAGAGTAATTTGTTCCATTATTTAAATTTCCCCAAAGGATTTTATCATGGTACAGTCTTACAGCCCATGTACAATGCTACTGTACCTGTAACACTTGGGTTTTTAATTTCAGAAGATGCCGTCATAATAACTTATCTTAGTTTTGATCATTTCTAGCTCATGCATTTCTTTCCTCCTTATAATCATAGTCAGCTATGGTCCAGGTCAACATTTTTTTCACACCTACAAAAGTTTTGTTCTGTGTGGAGTGGTCCGGGTCATATAGAAGAACATGCTTGAGACGAATTTGTGTGCGCACAGAGGTGTACAAATACAGATGGCTCCTTTTTTTGCACCTCCTTCAATATGAAAGCAATCCTGATGAGAAATGTTATTTGAAGATGTATTGCCAGAGCACCATAAACAGGAATGCCTTGCTCTGAAGACCATAACTAATCTCTTATCTTAGTTGTCTTTCACATTATCATGTCAAAGTCTTGATTCCACTTTAACCCTGCTAGCCCCAATCCTTACTTTGCTGCTTTTTTAATTCTCTGCAGTCCTTCTGCTTTCATGCCCTGTATCAATGGGATAAACTCCTTATTAAAACTACCATTGCACTCTGCTTTTTGGCTTGGGTCTCCTGAGATACACAGTGGAAAAATATAACCTCTAGCATATTAAGTAATAATTATTCATCAGTAATTTGCTCCCAAGTTTGAATCATACTCCTAAATTGTAATAAAAAATACATTTTTAATAGTATGATTCTTTATCCAGACATAACACTGCCGACTGTGGTCCTGTTAGATGACCTTGGTTGTGTCAGGCAGAGTAATGTCTTAGGGAGCCTTTTAGCACCAAAAAAATCAGTGTGCCAAGAGTAAGCACACTCTCCAGCTGAGTCAGTTGTGAATAGATGGTAGAGGCTGCCACGGGACATTCATTTGAAAAGTAAAATTGAGATCCTCCACCCTCTCAGATATTTAATGTATGCTGTGGTATTTTGCAGATGAGTAAGTTATTCCATATGAGCTGCCAGAATTCCCCGAGTAATCTCTCTGACTGACACCTTTTCACTGGAGTTTCCTTTGGAAATGTTTTTTACGGGGCTGGTTCATGTCTAGCTGGTCATGGCGAGCGGAGGTGTAGCCTACTTATTTTGGCGGGACCAAAATTTTAACTATTTGGTTGAGTACTAATTCTCCCTTTGAACTGGTAGCCCATTCACTCCCCATCCTCCATGGAGGTGTGTTGCTTGAAATGAAAAACTGCAGAACGGATACTTTTAAAATAGAAAATGCTGCCTGTATTTTTTCTTTCCTCTAAGAGACACCTGTAAGAACAAACACACTGTTTTGTGGCCTCCCCTGCTATCTAGAAGGATGTCCTTCCCTGGGGACACATTCGCTCCTAATATTTCTTTGCCCAGTGCGTAAGCTCACCACTGCAGCGTTGCATGATTTAGAGCTGCCTACAATACCTCAAACCCTGGGGCGTGGCCAAGGAATTAAGTGGGGATGCTAGAGCTTTTACAAATACCGGCAGACAATTAAAATATTCTGTTGCCTGCAAGAACTGAGCACTTTCCATCCTGTTTATTTTTCTGAAAATTGTACCTTGTTCCATTGAGTTTAAGCCAGCAGTGGGTAGAGACATTACAAAGAAATTTTGGTTCCTAAAGATGTTTGTTTGTCCAAAGCAGCAACTATTTCTACCTTCCTTTTCTGTCTGGCGTCTCTCCTCTTCTTCCTGTTTCATTTCTGTCTTTTGGTTTTTCTCTTATTCCCTGCAGGGTTATGTAGCAAGGCCGGCAATATCCACCTGCAGTAGGTGGAGGGGACCAGGGGCAGGGTCCTGACCATCCCGATGGCAGAGAATGGCCATGCTGTGGACAAGCAGTGCTGGCAGTAGGATTTAATGGATAATGGATCTGTGTATTTATTGTATGTCTTCAGTTCAGTTTTGTGATAAGATACCTGAACGAATACAAATCTCAAGGCTATAAACAGTACCATTGATTTTGATGATTAAAGTTAAGCGCTTTCTTAAGAAATCTGGCTATTGTGTGTAGGCTGACATAAGCACAGCTATAACTATGTGTTTATTCCTTGGAAATGTTTTGTTGAGTCAAAATAAACGTTACCTCTATGAAGTGAAATTTCACAGCTGTGTCCTCCTTTCTTTAGTCCATATCATAAACATTCCAAAAGACCAAGACTAAAGACTTTTTCATAAGTTAAAAAAATGTATTTTGACCGTGAACTTCTATACCATTGACCCTGCCAGAAATTAATGTACTGCCAGTATCAACATTTTGTCTTAACATGCAGATGTTTCATTTTTAGAAATTATAGTTTCCCACTTTCCAAAGGTGTCTTCTTACTTTTTTCTGCAATCTAGAGGCTTAGGAGCAGACTTATAAATGAAGGACTCTCACATGTTCACAAGCCACCAGGTTGTCTGAGATTTGATAAAATCATTGTAACTAAGGCTTCTGAATAAGACTGCAGTTCTTTCCTAGTCTTTGTTATTTCTTGTTATGGCGATGATTTTGAAACATTTTACTCTTACTTTCAAATGTGATGATCAAGTTAAATTTATAATTTGCTGGGTTTGGTTTTGTAACTTATTGCATGTTTTTTCTTGAGAGTGTCTTTATTTCACTTTTTTTTTTATAAACTTACCCAGGCACTACGTGCTGAAATGTGATGTAGGTCCTTGATTTTACTTATGCTCTACAGTTAGATTTTGCCTATTTCTGTAACCAGCTACTTTTCCAACTGATTAGTTATGATGTAATTCCTTTCAATTTTTATACAGCACATATAATCCTGTGATATCTTGTCATTTCATATTCCTGTTAGCACAATTACAGGAACTGTTAACATAATGGTAAAATCTCTGTATACCCAAAATAACCTCTAAATGGTTTTAATATTATGGAGCTTTTTATTGAGGGCAACAACATAGAATCGCCTTTATGTTATTCATTTTAATTACAGTGCGTGCAGCTATTTACTCTCAGCACTGAGAGGCAGAGCTGGTACCCATACTGTGTGCAGACTGTGCTTCGTCAGAGACGCTGGCAGGACCTCAGTCATCTGCCCAGCTGTTTACCACGAACATAAAAGCAGCTGTGCACAGTTAGACAGTGGCCAGCAGGATTCAGCAGAGACCACTGAGGAGCAGAATCACAGCAAGGCAAGCAGATGGCCATACCTTGTTATCTCATAAAACCTGTAGGAATATAATGGCTTTAGTCCATGCTCTCTTGGCAATTTCACTGAAATTGGCCCAAAGGATGCTAGGAAGGAAGACACTCACACACACACACAGGAGTACATGCTCACACCCCGTGAGAACATGAGCTTTGTCTCTTTAGAGAAGCAGGTAAGAAAGAAAAGTAAAGCAAATCTCATCTCCTTGCCTCTCTCTCTCGCCCATTATCTACTTCATCTTCATTGCCAAATTGTCTTTTTTGTTGCTTTGCCCACTTGAGATGCACCAATTCAACACCTGATGAATCACAGAATCACAGAATAGTCAGGGTTGGAAGGG
>VZSZ01006178.1:257833-276075 GCA_013398815.1 Ibidorhyncha struthersii | reverse complement strand
GCATTTGCAGGAGTCAGCGCTGCGTGGTTTCTGGAGCTCGGTACCCCACTTTCTGTCCTTTGCACGCTTTGAAATAGTTGCGTTTAACGCATTCTTTGACGGAGGAAGCGGAGCATCGGGTTCGTATTGAGTAATTCAGGAGCAGTGATGCCAGTTCCCTAACATGATTCTAAGAATGATCTTTTCATTTCTTATTTTTTTTTTACCAGCAGCAAATGGCATCCCTGTACATAGAAACCTGGCTGGAGGCTGCAGTCCTCAGAAACACACATATTATAAAACTGATGAAAAATTGACACGCTTAAGGGATTTCTCTTAAAAGTAGGAAAGTTACAGATAATTCAGTGATAACTGTGAGTTTCTCTTTTTTTTTTGGCACTCCCCCTTCACTTTCACACATGTACAAATGTGTACATATACACAGTTTGCATAGTTTTTTTCAGACATAGCAGAGTGGGAGATAAATGAAAATACACATAACCACATTCTTCAAAACCCAGGCACAAATTTTGTTGATAATTGGAGACTTAGAATAAAGGAAGCTAACACGAATGAAACAGTTCTTTGTCCTTTTACTACCCATGTTTCATCCACGATGTTTTTAGTTTCAAGAAGCATCCCAACCATTAGCCTCGGTAGCCATACTTCAGGGATAAGAAAACTGTTCTCTGTACAGCAGAAGCTTTGCCTTCAACTTGTGTAGTCAGCTTCTATATTCATTTCAGTGCTATCAAGGCTTCCTGCTTTCTTTTGTTTCCACCTCTGGCATAAGCCACCCAAATAAGGATGCTAATACCAAAGAAGTGCAGCTAGCTGCCTTTAGCCACTAATAAATGAAGCTAAAGAGCAGTATCTTGACCTTGGCTCTGTGTCTGGTGGTGCTGTAATACCTGTAATGCACTTACAGATAAAAGGAACCACTGCTAATCCAGAATCACGTGCCATACAGCTTATCCACACAGGAGAACTATGGCTTGTACTCTGTTATATGGAGTATCATAGAATTGAAGAGAAACGTTAGGAAGGAATAACCCATAATAAAATGACTGAGAGTTCCTGGAAAGTCTGGAGAAGAACTAGCAATCAAAGATTCCTGATAAAACTATTTTCATAAAATAAACCCCATATTGTGAACTTATTATCTAGATTGAAAAGCAATTGTGTCACTTTTTCAAGTGAACCCATTTTTAGAAAGTGGTGACCACATGGTTCAGGGTTCCTGCAGGTGGTCTCGAATCGGGTACCCAAAGCTGTTGGTTACTACTGGGACCCAACTGTTGAGCTGCAGTTAGTTTAATTTTTTTTCTTCAGAAAACATTGCTGTGGTTTCTGGCAAGTGCTAGTGATACAAAGAGGTCACTGTCCTGAGGAAATTACACTGATGTTTCAGACCCAGTGGAAATTTTATACTGCATATAGAAGTATCTAAAAATTGCCAGTTAAGTATAATTTTTCTGAAGGTTTATAAACAGCAAAATAAAGTACTCCATCTACTCCAAGAAGTGTACTGACAACAAGATAAATGGGAGTCTCTCCTGGATACTGCCGCCTCGTGAGTGTTCTCTAAGTGGAAGATAAAGCAGCATAGCTATATAGAGACTGAATTACTACACAGGAAAAATAGAAACAGGAAAATACTAAAGCTATTACTGTATCCATCGGTGTTGTTTTTGAAGTAAGGAGATGCTGCAAGTGAAATTTGAAAAATAAATGTCACGTAAACTTTGCATTAATTCAGAGGCTGAAACTCAAGGAAAGTGGATCACCAAAGGGAACTTTGTCAAACGATCAAGCTATAAAAAACCTTAACTCTCCTGCATCTCGTCAGTCAAATCTCAGTTGTGGTGACCAGTGCAATGCATTGTACATATTTTGTGAATCACACAGGAAGCTTCTGCAGTAGGATACTGAACCTTACTACAGCTTGAGAAGTTTGCCGTTTCCTTTCTGTTATAGGTATTTGGCTTTCAGAAGAGCTGGACCAACAGTGCACAACAAGAAGCCAAATGTTTGTGTACTGCTGGCCGTTCAGTCAGCTCTCCGTATAAAAATCGAAACTGATGAGACTCATTTTTGCTCTGGGGAATTACGCACATAAGACAATCTAAAAGCATTTGTAAAAGAGCCCATTAGCTCTTTAATTGGAAAGGGCCTTTGAAAGAGTGTTGTACTTCCTTTTTGCCATAAGTTCTGGAAAAGGAAGGAAAAAGAAGATCAGAACTATACTTTTTTTGCAATTAACTCTGAAAATGTAGTTCCTATAGAAACAAGAATGATTATGCACTTACCTTCAACTGTATCATAAGTAAAGATTACAGTGCCTCTTCAAAACAAATGAAATGAAATAATCTTCGAATCACTGATCATTTAGTCAGTAATATTAAATGTATCAAAAATACTTCTGCTATATTTATTTGTCTTGTAAACACTTCCTCGGATCATTGTTCTAGCATTTTGAGGTTTCTGTAGCAAGAATTCAAACTTTTAAAACAGCGTTTCCTATTGTTCTGGGTATCTACAATAACTATTTTCAGATTTATAAAAATGCTTACCCTTATGAATCTCTGAAGAGTTGGGTTCACCATGGTGTTCTCATGTTTTCTTTGCCCCTGTTTTTAGCATATCATTTGGCATCTAGGTAGAATGAAATCATAGGCTGAATCAGAATTTGGACCTTATTGTTAAGTGTGCCTCTATCCACAAACAAAAAGAAAAAATAAGAAAAAAACTGTTTAGCACCCACATAAGCATATCAGCATATGGTTTAAAGTTTCCAGAAAGTACTTTTAATGCTAAAAAAACTTCAAATTTTCAACGTTTTTTAAAAGTGCTCCTCATATAATAATTTACAATTTCTAGTGAAAAATACAAATGTTTTGAAAAAAGATTATTTATATCATATAAAATTATTCCTAACCTTGAAAAAATAAATTGGAAATGAAAGATTGTTTTTTCGTGTCATGCTTTTTACATTGCGACCATTTTTAATTAGCATCTAATACCTGCTTAGTCCCACCCCCTCCATTTGACTATTTGAGAAAAGGTTTGAACAGAATTAACAAATATTCTTTTGAGTTAAAAGTTGGTCAGTGAATTTGAATGAGACCCTGCTTCATTCATTTAAAGCTCATACCTGCAGTTTCTCTGTGTGTAGAGTGAAACCTGTGAACAGGTTCCCCTAAATTTAGGATCCCCTAAATCCAAGGGCAGGCACATTGGTGTTGCGTAGATCTCCTATTTGTGAGCAGGGTGCATTGCCCAGCGGAGCTGGTGGGACTGTTGCCATCCATGCTGGAGGTGACATTCTTAATTTGCTGAACGAGAAAGGGACCCGTGTGGGAGGAACAATTGCTGCATGAACAGCACATGCGTTTTTGTGACAAGATAGATACAATTTAGAATTTAGTGGCATGAGACATGCTGTGTGAGAATCAACACAGGCGCATATATGTGAGTTCAAATCATGATGCTTACCAAAGTAATACCGTTCTGTAGTTCTGCGTAGCTTTTGTGCATGCTGCAGTAATTCCCTAGTGGGAACCCCTGAGTTCTTCCCAGCCGTACCAGTTTTCAGTGTGGTAGGCAACCCTCTCGCCCCAGCCATCACTTAGAGGGTAAGGAGGTTTCATAAAATAGATGTGTATATATCACTACTTACTGTTAATAAGTTCAGATGCAATAAATACTCTGTTCTGCTTGTTTCATCACAGAGGTGAATGTTTCACCATATTATAATTTTAATCACCTATGAGGTGTCCCTATTTTATGAAATATTCAGCAAGCATGAATCATGTCTTTAGAAACAACAAATCAGAAATTTTATTTTTTTAGAGGACAGCAAACTTCCAGAGGAAAAGCAGTTCCTCTTAAATGCCAGTAGGAAGGCTAGTGAAATAAAACTACTCCTCATTTACTAAACATTCAGTTCAAAGACTGGAAGATAAGCATTTTTTTTTTCTTTTCTTTTTTCACAGTCATAAAGGCCAGGATTACATGCATCTTCGTCTGCGCAGAAATGATACATGATACATCTGTGCTTAATTACCTGTCTTCTCTTTATTTGTCCAGAAGTAGGGTCATTGCAAATGTAAACTCTGAAATTAAAAAAGTAAATTTACGATGTGTCCCTATTCACCTGCTTAACTTATAGGTGATGGACACAGAGGGGGCATTATGTACTTCCATTTTAATTTGAGGATTACATGAATATTAGAGGTAGAAAGACTTTGAGAAAAGCACTGAATTATTCTTAAATCACAAACGTATGAAATCTAGTTGGAAGAAAGCTAGCTTATCATTTTCTTAAAATAATGTTTTCTAGATCTTACTCCCTGCTGCTTTACTTCAATTTCTATGAAAAGTATGATGTCAATAGCATTAAGTGGGTGTAATTTACCAGTGTAAAATAGGTGTATCTCAGAGGTGAACCCAACCTGCATTTTCAAAATTAGCATTTTCTCTCAGTGATTTCAAACGCCAGCTACAGAACATGCGTACTCTTATAAGGAACAGGACAGCTCTTGCTGCTGTTCAAATGCTGCTCTAAATCATAAAAGGTCATTTAGGGCTAATTTTACCGAAGTTCTAGTACTTGTCATACATGTAAAGCAGGAGGAGCAGTAGTTTTGTTGACAGACAAGGAATAAAAAAAAATTCTATGACATCATTTGTCTTTTGTGGGAGAGAGGGCAATTTAGGTGGGCAGCTTAAGGCCAGTAGTATGTACTGTTACTTCCAACTTTTATTCAACATCATCTCTTGGCCTCTTTTTAAACCTTGATATGGTTGTTAGTTAACCTATCAGTACTTTTAATTACAGTACATATATGCAATTTGAAGAATATGAGCTACACGCAAGAAAGTGTGTTGTGAATATAAGCAAACAGAATGTGCCCTGTGATTACATGAAAGTCTCAAGTACAATGGAAGCCAGTAAGTCTTAAGTTTATCATGCGGTACAAAGAAGGGCTTATAGCAAGAATTTACAAATGCTGTAATGAATAAATGCAGTTTATTTTCAGTGATACCTGAAACTAACTTAGTATTCACCTGAGCATCCGTTTTTTGGCAGTATTTCACTGAGCATTAGCGGAGCTATTAATTTTAACAAAAGTGCCATGCATTCAGAACAGTTTCTCTAACCCAGAACCTTTTCTGCCATCATCAAGATTCCTCACACAGAGGTGGGAATGTTCCAAAAGCATCAGCACGTTACATAATAATCCCATGTACAGCAACTGCAGACAGCAGGAAGCCAAAGGCTTGTATCACTTGGTAAACAAAGTCACAACCTGGTATCTTCTCCTCACATTTTGGATGCGTAGGAACAATAGCATCACTTTTCCCAAGCAGCAGGACTCCTAGTGAATTAAACAGTCCTGGGGGTCATTCTGTGGCCATTCTGTGGTCATTTTGTGGTCATTCTGTGGTCATTCTGATGACAACTAAAATTATCTGGCTGCACTCCCACTATCAAATTCTCACAGCCTCCAAACAAGGGTGGGTACATCCAAACACTGCGTGGTCCCAGAAATCATCTGGGAGGTTATTGGTTGAGCAGGGCCAAAACGAGGCCAGCTCCCAGTCTCTCCTCCCTGAAGGTGCAGCTGATCAAGTTCCAGTGCCTGTATGCTTAGACCGCTTATTTTCGTACTTCATATGCAGCCCTTCAGCTTCTGTTTACCTTACAAGTTGCATGGATGAAATTCTTAAAACCTTCAGTTAAATTTGTCGTGTGACTCTGTCGCTTGACTGTGAGGTACCAGATGGTGATGAAGAGAAAATAGGCTTTGTTGCAGTTCCGTAATTGAAAGCCAGATGGTGTTACTAAGGCTGATAAAGGGAAAACAATAATATATCCCTGCCCTACTCTGCCTCAGATTTCCAGCTATTGCTATGGAGCTGAAAATCCATCTGTTCAGACATTACTCATACTATATCATGCAGCTTTTTTGGACCCAGATTTCTGAAACTACAACACATGCAAGCACTTGCAAACTTACAACTTTCAAAGTATGTTAGAACAATACTTAAGGTGCAATTTTAAATCCATTCCTGTCAGAAAGTGAAAATATTTGAATCTTTGCAACTAATAACAATCTCGTATTTTATACGGGGAGACAAATCCTCAACATTAACTGAATAAAATGGAACTCATCTAATAGGAGACTCGTCACCTAGGAGAAATATGTTTTCACATTTAGTGTAATGAAATCTGAACTTTTATCTATAAATATCTGTAAATAGGCCTAGAAAAATGGCTATTCTGCTATTTCAAATTTTTGAAGTCTTTATTACAAAATTTAGCTGAGTTCACCAATTTGGTTTCTTTTGAATGAGAAAGTTTTCATCAGTCATCAGTGGTCATCACCAAAGTAAGACAATGGTTGTAGACATTAAACGAAAGTTGAAGTTGGCAGTGAATCAGGAAGACAGAAGAAACAAAGCCATGTTGTTCTCTTAGGAGAAAATATTTTGCTTAATATTTAGGATGATGTTTATTTCCATAAATAAATTTGTAACTCAAGGACATATAAATAATTAACTAACTACTTTCATGAAATGATTAGTGTTGTTCTTATTCACAAAAAGGGTATCAACATTGTATATATTTATCTACAAATCTATCTATTAAAAATTATTACAAATGCCCTCAAAACTGCACCCTGTTATTTTCATTTTCATTTTTCATTTTATTTCGTCCTGTAGAAAGGGAAGAACTGGTGTCTGACTTGTTGCAATCCCATACATTCCAGGACCTGTAATGAAATGCACCCTCTCATGAATGTTTTAGGTGTACACTGTGTGAGGCAAGAGCTCACTGCTGGACCACGTTGTGTCTTCTTTGCAGGGGGTGTGTGCTAGCTAGTGTCTTGGTGTGTGGTTTCAACCTTGGCACCACCACCAGAGAAGCTGCATGGATTATATCAGCTGGGCGTTCAAGTGTGTTAAGCAAAGACGCAAAGCAAATTCATACCTCCTTCAGTAATTTGGTTTGTTTATGTAGGTGTGCCCACCTTGCAAAGAATTTATTCCAAAAAGACATAAATTAGAACATTTCAAAAATGAACTTCTTGATGTCGATAAAGAAAAGGACTGCTGTTGCTGTATACATACGTCTACTTTCAACTAGAGTTTGTACAATGTTTAAATGTTCAGATATTTGAGTTCATGGCCCAGATTTTAAAAAGAATGTTTTATAATTCATGAATGAGGTAAGTAGAATTGCCCTTAGCTGAAGAAGGGTATCTTGCTAAAAATTTAGGAATGTATCACAGTATTCTTGACATAGAGACACAAGGTGGTGGTTGGCACAGACAACTGAAAGGAGTCATACATGCAGACCAAAACTGAATTCAGTGGAAGGGCTTAGTGTTCTCCTCCAGTCCCTTCCTAAGAGATACCAGAAGTCTTCTGATTCAGCTGGGAATTGCAGAAAAGAGAGAGATCTGGTGTGTGTGAGTCCCCCTTCTCCACCAGTTCACCTCCCAGAAACTTTTGAAGTGAATAGGCCATGCTCAAAACTCAAGGTTGCCTAAACTGTCAACAGATCTGCACCTACAAAGACTGACCTTCATCAGCTAATTACTTTGATGTCTTCCAGATACAGCTTACCTAGATGAAATACACATGTGGTGACAAGTTCACGAAGCTGTGCTCAAATATCTCACTTCCTACTAAAAGTTTGAGTAAGGCAAAACCTCTTTTTCTTTTCTTTTCTTTTCTTTTCTTTTCTTTTCTTTTCTTTTCTTTTCTTTTCTTTTCTTTTCTTTTCTTTTCTTTTCTTTTCTTTTCTTTTCTTTTCTTTTCTTTTCTTTTCTTTTCTTTTCTTTTCTTTTCTTTTTTTTCTTTTCTTTTTTCTTTTCTTTCTGAAAAGGCTAAGTGCAAGCTAGATCATATTCTTCCTGAAACTCCTCAAAGGTGGGGAGAAAAAGTATTCCGTATTTTGAGTTTTGCTGCCTGGAAGGAGGTGGAATGATGAC
Organism: Ibidorhyncha struthersii; assembly: GCA_013398815.1. NCBI lineage: Eukaryota > Metazoa > Chordata > Aves > Charadriiformes > Charadriidae > Ibidorhyncha > Ibidorhyncha struthersii. The sequence continues at coordinate 268,093 of VZSZ01006178.1, read as the reverse complement.
TGCCTGGTTAGGAGTGGGTACCATTGAAATCCCACATCTAAGCAATTGTTCTGTCTTGCATAGAATTTCTGAAGTTATAGGTAAGAGCTGTGCTGTGACTTTGTATCAGAGAAATCACTTATGAACATATGAGGATAAACTATATTTTGTGTATTCAGCTGTTCTTTAATACCTCTATACCCATGCAAATGCACAAAGAGACTTGTAAGAACCCTTTAAATGGCCATATTTTAAGGGCATGATGGATACAATGCGACATAGCTACATATCATTTCATACAAGCGTTTTTTTTACAATAATTGTCAAAGCAATTTCAGTTGAACCTTGCAGCTATGTACAACATTCTCTAAACCAACATTACTTCAAATTTTTTTTAACAAATAACTATCTTTCACATGTGTTGACAAGCTCATTCATCGCTCTGGATTTATTGGGAAAATGGCAGAGTAATCAGGAATCAGGAAAAAGAAAAGACATGGAGCTACATTCAGGTAACGTCGTTGTTCACGGAGGTGGTGTAGCCATGTGAAATTCATGAAGGCATATGAGTCAATCAAATAGTTTGGTTATACATGTTGTTTTGTTCTTTTGTGTCTGCCTCACTGTGTGTAGTATTTGTCAAAGTCTTGTATTTTCAGGAAAAAGTTACTGACTTGCAGTCCTTCAATGTTTTAACTAAGTAAGTATATAGTATATATCTTGAAGGAGCTTAAGACAGCCAGGACGGGGTATTATTTGGGCACCCACTCCTGCCAATGTCTCTCTGTGCTCTTTTGGGGATGTGCAGACAAGCTTTTACCATGTAATCTAGCACCTTTGTTTCATGTCTGTACGGTACCTTTCCTCTTGACAGCAAAGCACGGGTGCAAGGCAGAACAGCAGAGCACCACAGGCGGTCAATGCATTTTGAGGTATCCAGAGGGAGCAGTGAAGGGGGTGAACCCATACACTGGGTTATAAGGGCCAGCATCTGATGAGGTTTTGGGGGAATCCAACCTGCCAGAAGCAAGCCCAAGCTCTGTTCTGTGATCTGAGATTGTCTGGGTAGTTAGTGAGCAGAGAAACACACCCATATGCTCCCAGCCCTTCAAACTTCACAGCTTTCCTTGCCCGAATAATTATATTCTTTTAAAAAGTCCTGTTTTCATGATTGTAAGACATTCAAGTGCTAACTACCCTTAATAAAGTGCCTATAGTCAAGTGTTGACAGAAAGTTGATCCTCATCACAACCAACAAACTTTCTTCACAGGCCACATACAGGAGAAAAAAAAAGTCTTCCCAAACTTGTCACCAAGTTTTAGATATATCTTGTATTCTGCCTTAAAACAGTGCTCTCAGCATAAATCCCACTGAGCAGCTCTCAGAGGGAAAGAAAAATTGAAAACTAACATGTAAGGTATTTAAAAAAGATTATCTACAATTTATTTTCTAGACATTAATACTCCACAGTATGAGGAAGGATAGTATGGGCTCTTCCACAGCTTGTGGTAAGTGGCGTAGTTCCCAGCAAGAAGTTAAGCTTTCCTTTTCCTCAAAGAAGTGAAATTCCAGTTTCTGACCTCCCAGATGTTGGACTTGAAACTAACAGCTATTTGCTAGAGGACCAGCCTTGTCACAGAGGTTAATCTAGCTCCCTTGGATTTACAGTATTAAAAGACACATCTGTTCTAAGAGTGTGGTATTCAAAGCGGTAGCTGTTGGATACTACTGGGGGTATGAAAATTGAGAGTAATTTTTGGGGAAATGGCCAAGAAGACAAGAGGTAGGGCTGCATACATGGATGATTAATTGGGGAAACACACAAAACCAAAGATATCATAAAATTTTCTTCTCCACCTTTCCCTATACATTTATTATAATTACATCTTAACTGTTAAGATCTAAGGCATCTCTCCTTCCATACGTTTTAGATGTGAACCTAAAAAAGATTTATGAAGTCTTTAATTTAATGCATGGCTGCTTAAGCAGAACAGGAGTATATGCAGTAAGTTTTGTTATTTGTCCATGAAGAAAAGATTTCAGTCATTTAAAATACTGTAAAAAGGGGATTTAAAGGCAACAAACACAGTGCAGGTAGCTGAAAATTCACCGAGACATGTTATTCTTATGCACCGGAACAAATCCTGAGCTAGTTTTTGTTTTAAACCGGAGCAGAAACAACACAGGCAGCCTCACACCTTTTTCCTCCATCCATTATACCTATGGCACAGCATGTGCTCTCTGTTCTTACCATCCGTTTAACAAGGTATTTCTTTGCAGGCCAGATTTCAAGCAGCAGCTTACCTTTCCAGGCTTCCTTTACTCCAGATTATTTAAAAAAGACTGTCCCCAGGTAATCCTAGTCTGCCAAGAGCAAGAACAACAGAAGCCCAACAGGCACGCTGCCCAGCTCCTTCAGCTCTTACCCAGACACCCAGTGCAGGCTGGGACTGCCATTGCCTCTAGTGTGTACCCATTCCTGGTCAGTCTCATCTCCAGCAGCAGTGGCTCCAGCCCTGGCTACGGTGGAAGAATAGGAAAAGAAAACCCCAAACCAAAATAAGGCAGATCTGATCCTTCACCCAGCAAAAGTGTCATTGCCGGTAGATTTACAGGGTAAAGTGTGATTTTGGGATCCAGGAATATTTTCCACCTGATGCCCCAATAAGGATTTTATGTTTTGTGAATGACTGTAATCCAGGAGTTCCTATGAGAATTGTATGGGAATACCAGGTTTTGTAGACCATTGTCCTTTGAGTTCCTATCTTTACAGCAAGAAGTCTGGGATCAAGAGAGGCATACACACATTTAATATTTGAGGCATACCCTTTTGGAAAGCTCAGTCATCCACCTGTACCTCAATTTCTCCATTTTCTGCAGAGGATAGTTCTCAAAACACAGATGAAAGCACCTGAAATGGTGTCAATCTCTTCTGTCAGGGAGCAGACCTCTTCTCCAAACTGACATTTCTTGTAGTGGTTTTAACCACATGATCTTAACATAGTTATTCTCTTGAAGCCTGACATCCTCCAATTTCCCACTCCTTTGTACTGATTGGAGCAATGTGGTCTGGAAAGCGAAGAGAAGCCACTCTCTCTTCCTCAGCCTGTTTTTACTCTGAGCACCTATCAGGTGATTGCGTGCTGTTTTTTTCTCCATTTTCCAAAGGGGGGTCAAGACTGCCCATGTAACATCTCTAAGGCTTTCAGGGATGTTTTAAAATTAGTGATGAGTACATAACAGACACTTGTGGAAGCAGCACCAGAATGTTCTCACACTCGACCTATATGCTGATTTTCACCTGCTCTGGCTTGTTTTGCTTAGCCAGTTCATCTCAGCTGTGTTAGACTCTGCCTTTTACAGGACTGCTGGGTGGTCACAGGTTTTTCTTCTCTCCTCCATTCCCTGAACTCAGTAGTTGCAACAGGCACTTTGGAGAGGAGTTCAGCCTCACAAGGTGGTCATGACATGAACAAGCGTGGGAGCATACCCAGAAAGAGGAACACACCATACTTTTCCTGTACTGGCTTTCTGAACATATGAAGCTTGCCTTGTAGAGGAGCAAAGGGCCCATCACTGGGCATAGTTTCTGACTCTCCAGTTGATTTTGAGGGTGAATGGCTACAGCTGAGGCATCACTTCAAGCAGCACTCAATAGGGCAGGGTGACCTTTTCTATTGTCTGGATTCAATCTTCAGAATAACTGGGAGCAATACACCACGCAGGGGAGGAGTGAGCTTTAGGGCCAAGAATTGTTTGGCCTTCACACAGAAACTTGACAAGTATGTGTCATTCCTCGGAAACTGCATTAGGAGAAAAGAGAAAAGCAGATCGTTTAGGCATTTGCTCATATGAAGTGAAGACTTCCATCACTCCAAGCATTAGCAAGAGAGCCTAAAAAAAAAAAAATCAAAGAGCGGTACATGAAATAAAAATGTGCATAGAGAAATTTTCCATCTGTCATCTGTGACTGAAGTCAAACAATTCTTTGTGTTGAATACAACATATTTTTCAGGTACAGCAGGTCAATGTCAAAAGCAAAACCACGTCTGTTTCATATTCAAGGACAACTCCCCTAACCAAGGAAAGCTTTGTTTTGTATTTAAAATCTTTGGAACAGAGTGTCTAGACATACAGTTACTATGTTTGGGTATTTAGAGGACTTTGCATTTTTAGCAGTGCATTTTTATTATTCTACTTTACTGTTCAGAGAGATAACCTATGAATTTGTTATCCACCAAAGAAACAACCCTATGGAGTATCCTACAAAGTATTACCAGTTCATTTTTCATACAAATGATTTTTTTAAAATATTTCATAACTTTTTGATCAAATTAAAAAAAAAAAAATAAAGAAAAAGGAGTTCAGATGCTGGTCTCTTCAACAGTTGTGGTCCAGTTGTGACTTCATGACTGTGTAGCAAAGACAGGAACGAGAACAATGGCTCATTGAAAGTAAAGCTGATATCTGCTCAGTTGTCTGCGCTAAATGGCAGACCACATAGAAGGATCGAGCTGACAAAACAACCCTTAGAAATCTACAGCTTGCCTATGGCTCTTGATAAATTTTGGTAGTCAAGGGTAAAGGGCAGATGCTGGTGTTAATACAGAAGATCAGAAAAAACGACCTTGATAATTGTGGTTACAGAGACAAAAATTTAAGATAAACAAAGAATACTTCATCTGCACTTGTGACTATTACAATGCTTATGTCTGAATCAGACCAGATCAGTATCTAATGCATTAGTTGATAGAGGTTTACTCTGTTTTCAGTGACTTTTAAAATGTACTTTTAGTGGCAATTCTAACTCAGCAATATATGTCCTCTAAATGCACTCTGTAGCATTTTCCTCCCACGCCATATGTGAGCTACATTTTTATAACAAGAACAAAGAGGAAAATAATGGAGTTTTGCTGCTGTTTAGTGAATGGAAATTATCAGGGTTGCTGGGTAGCACTGTATTAGTGGTGGGAAATCAGGTTTTCCCACAGGGGCTGAAATATTCTGACTGACAACTCTGGTTTAAGGATCACTCAGGAAGGAAGCACGCTGCATGTTAGAAGACAATCCCACTTATTATTGTGTCACAGATGCTTTTCTGAAGGTATGTAACTCCCATTGGGCTGTATGAGGGTTTCACAAACACTAGATTAGATTTAGCCTCCTTCTCTCTTACTAAAAAAGAAAAGGCATAGGAAAGGCAAAGCAGCAGAACTGCAGCCTTTTTCCTTAACTATCCAAAATCAAATTGTCAGTAAACAGGGAATATTAATGGGGCTATGACAGTGGAAAATGTCTTTGTTTTCTTTTAAGTGACCACATGCAGACAACTGGGAACAAAAAGTAAAGTAATACAGAATTGGGGTGCCACAGTTTTTTTACCATACAATTCCTTTAAGACACATGTAAAACTGTATCCCTTTTTCCTGGCAGAAACTCAGATTTTCTTAAGATGGTATTGTTTTGAATCATGGCGCAACTCTTTGGGAACTGAAGGTAGAAAAATTTATATTTTATGGCTTCCATTCAGATTCTTACACAGCCATTAATTTAATCTCACAAAACTAGAATCATTAGAAGAAATTGATTGGAGGCTTCAGGCTAAATGTTCATTAAACTTTGTCAGGAGTTTTGCCTGAGGAAAGCTGTAAAACCTGGCCTTTATAAAATGTGGGCTGATTTTAAGTTTCAAAGAGAGAAATTTTCTACCATCCTATGGTCACGGAAGTAATGGGAATTCAATTTAGCTGAGGTTAGAGCAGGAGCAGTTTATTCCTGTAGCTATAGGAGAGTTACAGGGTTTACATACTTTTAGGATGTACAACCTGCTCTTCACCAAACCCTGTTCTCTGTAGAATGTTGTAACGAAAAGAGGTAGGATGTGGGTTATTTCATACAGGGAGGCTCCGGACAGTCAGATAAGGAAGCTCTAGGCAGTAGCTCTTTTTTTACAAATAATTCACTCCTTTGTTAATTAATTTGCGCTGACTCGGTTAGGTCATGCTGACATGTATTTCTTAACTACTGAGGCCTGCAAAGGATTTAAAGGATTTAAAGCCACTGTGAAATCCGCGCTAAATTGGAGAGTAAATATTTCTGTTCTTGAAGGCTGACTTTCATGAAATTTTGTACTGAAGACTCATTCTGCTGGGCTGCTGCACAGAAGATGGTCCCTGAGGCACCAGTTTCATATGAAAGGTTTTCTCGGCTATGGTGAGAGAAGAAAATTGAGATTCACACTTAAACTGGTGCAAACAGTGTGCTTTGCATCAATTCAAGGCAGATGTGGAGGGATTTTTCCTGGACATCTCTGCAGCAGTGTAAAGCACTTGGAAAGAGCTACTCACATCTTAAAAAAAAGCGCAGATCGTTAATTCTACAGAAAATGGGTGCAGGCAAGGGATAAGCATGTGCCTAGACAACAACCACCTGCCAACCCACAGATAACCATGCAATTTGGCAAACAGGACTGTAAGACATGAATAGAAACCATTTTGTCAATTCCTTGCCTGAGTGACAGATAATAAACGAGGGAAGAACTGAAAAACTACTGTGTAAATCTAACTCTCGGCATAAAAAATCATCTCAAATCCCTAGTCTTTATCCTTCATGTAATATTCAAATGCTGAAATATTCAACCACAAACTTGTATGGTGAATAGGTCACATGGTAAATAGAATGAGGGACATTTCAGGAAAAGGCATAATTAATCTTCACTTTTTTTGATCAAAGGAACAAACAAAATACCCAGTTAGCTTTGCTTAGCTGGTTAGGCGCAGAGCAAATTAATATTCAGTAAATATCCACGCTTCTTTTGTCATGAAAGATTCCTTCCACACAGCAGATTCTGACACAGGTCATCAGCCGCTCTCCCCCTCTATTCCTCAAAATGCTATTTTGATGGTTGTCTTTTCTCTCCCCCTTAAATAGCTTTTAGCCAGCCATTATGACTTAAATAGCAACTGATACATGAAAAACAAAGTAACTGTAGTGTGAAGGTTAGATCAAATGACAAACCATTGGCATCTCACTGCTGAATTTCTTCTTTTATCACAAACTGCCGTTTTCCCGTTACTGCACTTTCCATATAGTATTTTCAGTGGAAAAGGTTACTCATGTGTAACTGGTAGTGCATGCTCTTTGCAGCAGTCCTAGAACCATGCATTTGGTGTGTAGTATGAGCACAGGAACCATCCAGAAAACTGTCATATATATATTTATTATAAACATTATATAGGTTTGGAACAAAAATTTCTTTATTTATTTTGTGATGATTCCTTAGAAGATTAAGAAATTGTGAGGAAAGGAGAGGAGTGAATGTGTGTTTTCACAGGTAAGATACTTGGTCATCTTCACCAGGAGGAAATTGTCCCTTTTCCATTGCTTCTCCGTATTTTTGCAAGATCTTAGATCTAAGTTTTAAATTCTCAGATGAGGCTTGAGAATCTTATTTTCTTTGCTTGAACCTTTGCTATATTCTAACTATTTAGATTAAAATTGCCTGGATTGATTACTGCTTTTGTCATCTCAACATCTCAGTTGTTTAGCTAATGAACTGTTTGCAGGAGAAAGAACACGCTTTCAGGTACCCTGCATGGGAGGGCTGTTCAATGCAGCCTCTCATTCCCAGTCATGGCAGCATCCACATCAGCTTCATTTCTAACTTAAAAGTTACTGATAGCACTGTCAGTTGAGAAAGACTGACTAGATTTCCAAAGCTCAACAAAGTCAATTAGGAATCCAGCATCCTGAAAATAATCAGGCAGTTTGGCAGCTTTTCTGGCTGTATGAATAGCAGCCTGTAGTCCCAAAAACCAAGACAGAGCTGAATTACTTTAATCTTTTCTCAGGAGTCCAGAAAAGACAAAATTAATAGCAATAATCGCATGTGATTTCAGTCTGAGGCACAGTGGAATGTAAAGGTTTCTGTTACACTCTTCTTGCAGCAACAGTAGTGTATCTCTGTGTGATGATACAAACTGCCCATACAGTCAATGCTTTTTAGAAATGCCCTTCCTTCAGTCTTGTCAAAAATATAAAAGGGAATTCCTCACTCCTCAACACAGACAAAAAGAAATTACAGGCTACATGTACACATTTATTTGTTGGCATTTAAGTGCAGAATGCCTGCTTTTAAGAGATGGAGTTTGGTTAAAATGCCATATGAAGACAGCTGATCTACATACACACTTTGCCTATGCAATCTAATACACCTGACGTTATGAATTAGATGACAAGGTCACAGGCTCCAGCACCTGTTTAATCTGACAAATTTATGTCTTTAGCATGCAGTAGTTCTGCTGCCAACAGTAGTCTGTATTTCAGTTGGCAGATTTCCACACATGAGGAATGATATGCTTATGCTGCAACTGACTTATAAACACATCGCGTTAACAGAGTAATTATAGACTTACACAAGCACCACAATTTGCAAAATAATTACTTTACTTTTCAATGCTAGATGGTTTTATTGTGTTCCAGAAAATAATTCCAAGTTTCAACATATCTTGCTTTTTATTCTGCGTCTTTGAAATGAAAACTTTGAAGAGAAATGCATAGGGTTCATTCATCATTGAAGGACTGTATAAAACTCTTACTGACTCTCTCTGCAGGGGTAAATTGCATCCTAAATGCACATAAAAGAGTATTGTGAGTAAATAGTAGACATGTATGACTAACCATCCGTAGGACTCAGTTTTTACTAAATATAGGCTGAGGAAATAACATACAAATAAAAACCGCAAGCCATTCAAGAACATAAAGAACATCTTCTTTCTATAGACCTGAGTCTTCATAAAACTGTGAAAAATTGCTTTAAATGAAAAAAAAAAATCTAGTAAATTTGTGTGCAGAATCTTGTGTTTCAAGACCTGAAACATATGACCAGTATTCAGAATATGATGACTCACTGCTCAGAGAACATGTATGGTTTGTGATCAACAATTAGTAGCTGAGGATGAATGAGCTGCCCGCCCCCACAATTACTCAGACCAACAGATCCCACAGTCAAACAAACCCCATCTGGCCAAATGTATCCAACTTACTTAGTATCTCTATGTGAAGAATCTGTTTCATTTTGGGTATAATACTCAATAAGGCTTATCTAGACTTGACTTGGCTTAAAATCTTCACATATCTTGTGTAAATACCATTGTGGAATAACACAGTAGTGTAAAGATAACAGATGGAGATTGTCAAATAATTAATAAAACATCTTAGTTAATATTTGTCTCAGGAGTTCAGTTGTTTTCCAGGAATACAGTTTGGGCATAATACAGTCTTCACAAAAGTATCGTGAGTCTGCAAATACTGATGCCATAGTATTATTGAGTGCATGAAAAGTCCTTGGTGCAATATTTCTATGTTTTTATGGATAGACATTTCAGGATTTCTAACAGAAAATACTGCAGAACTTGTGTACAATATTACTGATTTATTACAAAGTTCTGGGCAGTGTAGTTTGTGCCTGACATGACTGGATAGCACTTGCAATGGCAACTGAACATGGTGTGGAGGTGGCATCTTCGCTGCTGTAGGCTTGAGTTTAGCACTTCTCAATTTCCTTGTTCCTTCTGCAGGGCCAGTGGAATAAGAATGAAGCTTCTTGCCCTGCTTTCTCTGTTTTTGGCCACACATAATCCTTTTTCTCAGGACAGTAAACATGACTGTGTTGCCCTTGTTCTTGGACTGTCACGGAGTGGGGTTTGCATCCTCATCTTTCTGCAGGCTCAAGATATTTGCCTTTCTGGAGCATGACACCAGGAGGAGCTCTTGTGGTCACTGAGGACAGGTGACAGCACCATACTGGTCCAAGTGGTGAGCCCTGTCTTGAGCTCTGTGTTTCTGCTCATACTGGAACACACAGAATCATAGAATTATAGAATCATAGAATTGTTGAGGTTGGAAGGGACCTTTAAGATCATCGAGTCCAACCATTAACCTAACCTGACAAAAAACACTTCTAAACCGATCCCCAATTACCACGTCTACCCTTTTTTTAAAAACCTCCAGGGATGGAGAATCCACCACCTTCCTGGGCAGCCTATTCCAATGCTGGATAACCCTTTCAGTGAAAAATTTTTTTCCTAATATCCAACCTAAACCTCCCCTGGCTTAACTTGAACCCATTTCCTCTCGTCCTCTCACTTGTCACGAGGGAGAAGTCCCCATCTCTCTACAATCTCCTTTCAGGTACTTGTAGAGAGTGATAAGGTCTCCCCTCAGCCTCCTCTTCTCCAGGCTAAACAGCCCCAGTTCCCTCAGCCGCTCCTCATCAGACT
>VZSZ01006178.1:208801-237153 GCA_013398815.1 Ibidorhyncha struthersii | reverse complement strand
TTGAGTGTGACCATCCAGCCTTTTCCTTATCCGCTGAGTTGTCTATCTGTTGAATCCATGTCTCTCCAATTTTGAGACCAGGAAGTCATGTGGAACAGTGTCAAAAGCTTCTCACAAGTCCAGGTAGATGATGTCAGTTGTTCTTCCCTTATCCAGCAGATCTGCAACCCGATTGTTGAAAGCCATCAAATTTGTCAGGCACTGACACTCTACTGAGCTGGTAGAATTGCTCAGTGAGCCACCNTGAGCCATTGACCACAACTCTTTGAGTGTGACCATCCAGCCATTTCCTTATCCGCTGAGTGGTCTATCTGTTGAATCCATGTCTCTCCAATTTTGAGACCAGGAAGTCATGTGGAACAGTGTCAAAAGCTTCTCACAAGTCCAGGTAGATGATGTCAGTTGTTCTTCCCTTATCCAGCAGATCTGCAACCCGATTGTTGAAAGCCATCAAATTTGTCAGGCACTGACACTCTACTGAGCTGGTAGAATTGCTCAGTGAGCCACCTTCAATAATTTATCAGCAGTTCGAGCTAACCAGGGAGGTCCCAGTTGACCGGAGGGTAGTAAATGTGATGCCCATCCACAAGAAGGGCCAGAAGGAGGATCCAGGAAATGACAGGCCTGTCAGTCTGACCTCAGTTCTGGGGAACGTTATGGAGCAGATCATCTTGGCTTATGTGGCACATGGCACGTGCAGGACAACCAGGTTATCAGGCCTAGTCAGCATGGGTTCATGAAGGTCAGGTCCTGGTTGACTAACCTGATCTCCTTCTGTGACAAGATGATCCATTTAGTTGATGAGGGAAAGGCTGTGGATGTTGTTTACCTGGACTTTAGTAGATCCTTTGACACTGTTTCCCACAGCATTCTCCTGGAGTAACTGGCTGCTCATGGCTTGGACAGGCATACTCTTCACTGGGTAAAAACTGGCTGGATGGCCAGGCCCAAAGTGTTGCGGTGAATTGAATGAATTCAGTTGGGGTTTTAACACAAGTGGTTCACAGGGCTCAGTACTGGGGCCAGCTCCCTTTAATATCTTTATCAATGATCTGGATGAGGGGATCAAGTGCACCCTCAATAAGTTTGTGGGTGACACCAAGTTGGGTAAAAGTGTTGATACGCTTGAGGGCAGAAAGACTCTTCAGATGGATTTGGACAGGCTGGATTGATGGCCTGAGGCCAATGGTATAAGGTTCAACAAGGCTAAGTGCCAGATCCTTCACTTGGGTCACAGCAACCCCATGAAACGCAACAGGCTTGGGGAAGAGTGGCTGGAAAGCTGCCTGGTGGAAAAGGAGCCAGTGGTGTTGGTTGGCATCTGGCTGAATATGAGCCAACAGTGTGCTCAGGTGGTCAAGAAGGCCAGTAGCATCCTGGCTGGTATCAGAAATACTGTGGCCAGCAGGACTACCTAAGTGATTGTCCCTTTGTGCTCAGGACTGGTGAGATCACACCTCAAATAGTGTTCAGTTTTGGGCCCTTGACTACAAGATAGACACTGAGGTACTGGAGTGCATCCAAAGAAGAGCAGCTAAGCTCATGAATTGTCTCGAGCACAAGTCTTATGAGGAGCAGCTGAGGAAACTGGGGTTGTTCAGCCTGGAGAAAAGGTTGCTGAGGGGAGACCTTATGGCTCTCTACAACTACCTGAAAGGAGGTTGTTGCAAGGTGGGGGCCAGTCTCTTTTCCCAAGTAACAAGTGATAGGACAAGAAGAAATGTCCTCAAGTTGTGCCGGGGAACATTTAGATTGGATATTAGGAAAAATTTCTTCACTGAAAGGGTTGTCAAGCACTGGACCAGGCTGCCCAGGAAAGTGGATGAGTCACCATAGAATCATAGAGTAGTTTGGGTTGGAAGGGACCTTTAAAGGTCATCTAGTCCAACTGCCTTCAGTGAACAGGGACATCTTCTGCTAGACAGGTTGCTCAGAGCCCCATCCAACCTAGCCTTGAATGTTTCCAGGGATGGCGCATCTACCACCTCTCTGAGCGACCTGCTCCAGTGTTTCACCACTCATTGTAACAAATTTCTTCTTTATAGCTAGTCTAAATCTACCCTCTTTTAGTTTAAAACTGCTACCCCTTGTCCTGTCACAGCAGGGGCCGCTAAAAATTTGTCCCCGTCTTTGTTATAAGCCCTGATTAAGTACTGAAAGGCTGCAATAAAGTCTCCCCAGATCCTTCTCCAGACTGAATAATCCCAGCTCTCTTAGCCTTTCCTCACAGGAGAGGTGCTCCAGCCCTCTGATCATCCCTGCAGGTATTCAGAAGACACACAGATGTGGTGCTTAGGGACATAGTTTAGTGGTGGACTTGGTAGTGTTAGGTTTATGGTTGGACTTGATGATCTTAAGGGTCTTTTCCAACCTAAATGATTTTATGATCTCAATCAAAGCCAGCAACATTTCAGCTGTCCTAATGCTGAATTAGAACAGGTTACATTTATTAACTAGATTGATAAATGCAAGTTAGGCCATCACCTATACTACGTATAGCAATGCCAGTTCAGGTGTTTTCCCATTGCCTGCTAAGCAATTGCCAGGAGGATCACTGGAAGGCACTTACTCTCTCATAAACTGACTGCAGAGAGGGGCTTGCGCTTGGGGGAATCCTTCTGCACTCTTTTGTTCTGCTGTTCCTCAGTCCCTCACTCATCAAAGAAAGTTTAGACATTTTGTGTGCAAGGATTCGGTTTTCTCAGTTGCATCGGGTCCTAAACTGCAGGTATCAGACAGAAATAGGCTCACTGATTGTCACTGGTTTGAGATTAGGCCCTTAATTGGAAATAGAATGATGCGTATAGATTTGCAATCAGAAACCTACTGAAATAAAACTGTTTCCATCAGTTACATCTCCTCCCTGTCAAATAAGTAACTCTGAGAGTGACAAGAGCTATGGTTTGTGTTCTTCACAATTTTGTGAGCACTGTATGTTAACCTATTTCAGAAGAACAGTGTTTTTTTATTCCATTCACAGATTTAAACCTAATGTCTGAATACTAAAAAAAAACCCCAGTTTCACACTACATTTTTTCATCATTTTATTTAGAAGGCAGATTAACTGATTAATAGAAATCTAAATTGCATTTCCCCTCTCGAATTAACTGAATAAATATATATTATTTTAGAAGTGCAAGTTTTGATTAATTGTACTTTATCCTGTAGAACGATGAAAATCCCCGAATGCACTGTGCAGAAGGCTTACCAGAATGACACACCATTTTAATATTCTTGCAAATATTTAGAATTATTTTTAACAAAAGACAAACTATTTAATGAGCATATGGTAAATGCAATTTATAAATTTTTGCACAAATGTAAATCCTTAAGATTATTGTACCTTTTGCTAGCCAAGTATCTTATTCATTAAAATTCATTATGTTGTGGCTCTATTCAAATGGACAGTAGAAGCTATACTTACATACTTTTCTATACAACATTTTAAAAAATGGAAGGCAAGCTCCTTGAAGAAAAATTATTTATAAGTGAGTATAGTTAAAGAATCCTGCATCAGCCTTATCAGTCTAAGGAAACTGAATTATTTTCCCATGAGTTTTCAAAGCCTTCATTTCTGGCTATCTGCTTGAGGACTAGTTACAGCTTTTGGTAAAACTGTACACTTACTTCCACAGTCTTCTGTCTGATGTTCTAGGTGAGACAAAGATACCTGCCTGTATCAGTGCATTTGGCATGGGATCAATACCCTCTCCCTTCTGTGACATAAATTGTGATTTTGAACTTGTTCTGTTCCACATATATGTCTTTTTCCTGACTGTTTGAAAGACTCTGTTTTTTTTCCTTTTTTTTGGTCAAATCAATTAGCCTAATTTGTCATGATCAAATAGATTTAAAACTCATGTTCTCTTGCAACATCACGAAGCATGGAAAGACCTGATATCTTTTCTGTAATCTAACCGAAGTGCTTGTCATTGTTGTGTTGGGCAATTGCATTGTATCCACTAACTAATGAAAGTAGAGCAGTTGTGGTGACATGATGAAACTTAAAAAAATCATTCAGAGAAACTAATGTTTAGGGTCCCAGTCCAACAAAACAGTTCAACACTTACTCAAAAGAGAGCATCCTTTTATTTATTCATGAGAACAGATATTTCCTTTGTGTTTAAAGCACACATTTTCTGAAATGTTTTGTTTGTCTGGAGCAATAAGCGTTACTTGTTTGCAAGAAGTAGTTCTGCAGTCCTTTTAGCTGGTTAATCCCTTGTACCCTTAAGTTTAAAACTAAAGTCTTTAGGAGTAGAACATGTAAAAGCTGTGCAGGAAGGTGCAGTGTCAAATCATGTGTTTACTTAAGTAATGCGAAAGAGATAATCACAAAAACATTTCCTAATTCTGCATAGGACAACTTCTGTTTAATCAATTTAAAATGCATCATTGCTATTACAAACACAAGATTCTGTCTGGCCAATACAAAACAGCAATACTGGGTTTGTTCCCTTTTCTGTATTGGCAGATGCCCAATTATTTGCTCTGCAGTTGCACAAAGACAGGATTACATGTTGCCTTTATTCAGAGGGACAAACAAAAGATGAAGCTTTTTAAACATTCTCCAATTTTCATGCATCAAAACATTAGTTTCAGTGTAGCTCAAATTGCATTAAGTAATCCAAGCAGCAAGCTAAAGAGCTGAACTTTGAAAAGGTAATTCTCTCCAAATAAATTTTTGAAGTTCTCTAGTAAAAATTCCTTAAACATAGTATTATGGCAGTAGTTCAAGTGATTTGTGTCAATTTCAGACAGAATTGTGTAACATAATGCTTCACTCAACTTCTACTATTAGTAAGTTTACCCTTTTCTAGTACTTACTCACACAAGTCATCTATCTATGTGTTTCTAGATTTTTCTTGCGTGTTCCATGCAAACAGTAACATATTCTTTTGTAACAGAAAGACAAAGAATAAACTAGGCAGCGGAGGAGTTTCCTTCAAACACCAGACTAGGAAGTAAAATAGATCATCAGAAGAAAACTGTTATGCCCATAATAAGAGCTGAACATCCTTATAACTACCCAAGGTAAAATGCTTGCACATGCCATAAGTGGCATTCCAGTCTCTGCAACCACAGCAGCTCTGAAAGCCATGCAAACCCTGGGCTAAGGGGATGCTGTCTCTTGCTCCACTCTGAAGCCAGGCACCTCATAACATCCAGGTAGGCCAAACCTAAGATACTGGTTCTCTGAAAGACAAGCAAGGTCAAGAGTGTCTGCCCACAGTCTTTGGCAGATAATCCTTAATCGTCCATACCAATTGTATTTGGTCATTAACATCACAGTTTCACACACGACAACACACATTACTACCATGTCCTGACACTTCAACCTCCAAAGCAAAACTTTGGTATTTGATTGGGAAAAAGTATTTGTTTGGGACAGAAAGTCTCAGAAAGCCAGCACTGGAGGAAGTCTGTTGTTCTTCTCTTCAGCTGTAAGATACAATTTTTGAATGTCTCCAAGAAACCAAGTGGCAGGGAGGCAGGTGATTTCTTGCATGCACCCACTCTGGTGCAGCAATGCAGCTGTGACACCTTCCGTTCCCCCAAAGTGTCAGGGCTGGGCTGAGGAGGCTGTGGTTACCCTGGGACTCAAACAAGCAACTCTCACAATGGAAGGAAACATCTTTTACAGCAGAACCACACTACAAAAAGCCAACAGCAAGGGCACTACCAGCCCAGGTATTGACATTGATCTTCATGGGGGACAGTGACAAAGTCATTTACAGTGTGCGATGAGGAACAAGCCTGTCCTCTTTTCTAATTTCGCCTTGGTTCACCTTTGCAGAAGACTCTTCAAAGTGTAGTGTGCAAATGCCTGGACATTGAAATGCCTTCCTGAACCGCTCCCCTTTCCTGAGAAGCTGTCTTTGCATTGAAAATACGAAAGCCAAACAAGACAGCAAGGAGGTCAAATATAGGCAACATGACACTTTACCAGTAAAATGCAGTGCAATAGGTGAAGAATAAAGGGCCATCTGCAATCATAGGAGAAAAGCCTGACCAGTTTTTTGCTGTTTTTCTTCCAGGAATCAGCCAAGTCATGCTGTAACTATTCAGACACGGCCTGCAACAAGGCACTGCTTGAAGAGACATGTACGGACTGCATATGGCCACACACCACTGTGCATTGCAGGCTATGCTATGCGCACAAGTGAAAATCTTTCTGTTTAACTTTCCTCCCCCCTACATGCACCTGTGCATCTGCTCATTCTGGCTGTAGGTTCTGTTGCTTGTTAGGAAAAACCGTGGCTGCACAGGTGACAGGCTGCTGGCAGCAGAATAGCAAAGAACACACAATCAGTTGCCACCTGCAGCTGAGAGGGAAAAATTAAGCACGTTTGCATGTGACATAGGACATTGAAGCATTCTGAAGGGCCATGGCTGGCCAGGCACTTACATCACCAGCTCCTCCATTCATCACCTGCAGATTTATCCTTACTAGCCAGTAACAGTGTAGAAGGAAGTGTGGACTTACTGGGTCTGGTAGGAGAGAAGACCAGGAAACAGGTGCTCACTCAAGCTGCAGACTAAATGGATGACAGTCCCAGAATGAATTATGGAATTCTGCGTAATCGTCCTCTGCAGAATATCCCTCTGCAGTACTGGAGACCTCTTATTTGGTAACTGTCCTTGTGCCACAGCAGTAGTACAGTTAAATCACCAGCCCCTGAGGTCTGGGAAGGGTGCCTGGGCTGAAGAGTACAAGGTAGAAATTTTACTCACAGGAGGCTGTGTGTGGCAGCAACTGTGTATTGCAAAAGTCCCACTGTCCCATGTGAGGAGCCCAGAGCTACTCATGCAGAGGTACTGGAGGGTCCTGGAAGCACCAGCTGAAGCTGAGGTATCTGCCTGTTCCCCAGTCTCTTGCTGAGACTTTCACATTGCCGTTAGGAGTAAAGGTGAAGGCAGTGTGGGTGGTCACAAAACTGTGCTTCACAACCACCACACAGCAGCTTGACAACTTAAGTACCACCTCCCAAGCACCAGTGAAAATGAGCTGCACACAACCAAAGTGTTTCTTAGCTCCCTAACACAAAAAAACTTGGGAAGGTGGGGGTAGGGGGCACACTTCCACCCTGCAACTTTCCCCAAACTGCCCCACAGTATCAAGTGACCCCAAGCATATTTGCCAGACTCATCCGGATACTTTCAAACCTGGATGCAGACATCAGCTGCCACCTCTTGTTTCACAAGGCTACAGCCAAGTGGTCCTAGAGTGACTCGAGGTGTAACCACACACACAGCTGACAAGCTGCGAGCAGGCAGGTAAAGCTGAACATGAATGCAATTCCAGACTATGCAAGCAAGCAAGCTGACCCACAGGTCACAAGTTACAGATACCCGGTGTTCTGTACAAAAAGGTAGTAAAAGCCTCTTACAGGACTAGAGCCAAAATATCTCTCTGTCCACCCTCCTATCAAGCAGGTATTGAAATATATTAAAAGTGAGAAAGAAAACAGCTAGCATATTAGGAGAAGACGACAAAAGTGGTGCTTGCCCCAGTACGTCAAATCTAGTAAAAGCTCTTTGAAAGAAGATACAAAATAATGAAAAAAAACCCACATACATTTTCCCTAAATACTGCTATATTTTGTTGCTTTGAAATGACAGTGTGTAGAAAACAGATATACTGAGATCATATGTCTTACGGTGGACTGACTTTGCTGAAAATGTTCACACAGTGGGGGGAAAAAGGAGGAACAGGAAGTTTGGAAACAGTTACATTAGATTATCATGAGGGATTTATTTTTGTAGTACTATTCATAAAGACTTCTAAGATATTTACTTTCTGGCTGTCACGGGATGTGCAGGATGGCAGAGACGGCGAAACAGTCTACACTGCCTCTGTATTGTGTGGGCTTGACTTCTTTCTATTTTGTACTTATTCACAGTTTACCAGTGGAACTTGGACTGTTCAGCAGTCTTTACCATGATGGTGAAATAAAGGTTTCTACTTGTCCTCAAATTGCATCTGTGTTTAATGTTATACACTTTATGCATTGATTTACTGACTTCCCACCCCCACCAGGATTTTGCCTCATGTTAGTTACATCCAGGCTCTGCTACTGATCCTCAGCAACAGTGTTCATCAACAGAAGAGGTATTTCTCATGTAAAGAACTACACAGTGAGTGATTGTGGCAGGTTCTGACATAACTATGTAGTTACCTGTAGAACTATATTTTGGCAAGTGCACTGCAGAATGACCAGCTGTTCTGAAACAACGGGAAGCAGACCTCTATACTTTTAGTGACACATCATTCCCTTCTTGGGAAGCGTTATTTTTGTAGCTAGATCTTCCAGTAAAAACTGGTTTCTAGTTTTATAAGTGTTTCTCCACAACTCATGAAATAAACAAAAGCAATATAGCCAGACTTCCAGAGTCTGTACACAGCATGAAGGCTTGAGAAATTCAGCTATTTTGTCCATTCAAATTATTTTTTAACTCTGAAACGTAATTATAGTGATTTCTAATATTTATGCTAATTTCCTGTTCCCCTCCCCTTAATATCAAGATAACAGGTTTCTTCTTAAAATAGCAACCAACTCCATTAGTCACAAGGGAATAAAATCTCACTCTTGCATATGGCTTCCCCACTCTGCTAGCTTTGGGAAACAATGATGTATTTTGAAAACCAAAATCTAGAGTAATTCTAAAACAGAAAAACTTCAGATAATTTTATACTAATTTGATAAAGACGTTAAAGCCACATAATCTTAATTTTGTGCATTCTTCCATCAGTTATCTCTGGTGACATATGAGTCATGTGCTTCAAGAAACACAACTGTGGCTGCAGAACTAAGGTCCAGTCCATGGCAGACTCTGCAGAACATTTCACATCTTCAATTTTCAATGACAAATGTCTAACCCTTTTCTTGGGGAAACCATATGCAAGTGGTTTTTCACACTTTTCATGTTCTTCAGGACATAGGCTCCAGTAATAAAAATTAATCATTTGCTTGCTTTCTTTCCTATTAATAACTCACCTTTTGTAAGTCAATGTTTGTTTGCACTGAAATTGCAGTGTGCTACTACTGACTTGCCTAGATTTAATCCTGATGAATAAGGATGTAAAAGTAGAATTAGGCTACATGCTAATGACCATAAAAAATCCAAATCAATTAATAGTATTTATCTAATGCAAAGTGCCAAATGCCAACACAATACTTACCAGCTTTTCAGTTTGTGTTGTGAATTGTTGTCATATCATGTACTACATTGTATTTAATCTTCTACCCCAAGCAGTTTTTCTCGTGAGAGTGTTAATAGATAATTCATCTCCTTGTAGCTTGGTTCCTCCTCCAACAAACCCAGTTTAGCCTCAATTTATCACTGAAATCGTGTCTAAAGCAGTTTATTTCTGGTACTGTCCTCAAGTTTCAAGGCTCATTATATTTATTCTGTGCAATGCTAAGACACATAATTCCATGCTCAAGTGGACAGAGAATCAACTGATGATGAAACTTTTTTGATAGTAGGCTTCAAAGAAGCTATTAAATACACATTTGCATGATACAGGTATTCCTGGTGAGATTTTCAATATTTGAGGGTAACTGGATGTACAGGAACCAAGCTTCAGTAACTTTTGGGTCTGAACCTCCTTGAACATAAAAAGATGATATTTCTGAGATTCTTTTTCACTAGGGTGACTTTTAAGTTGCTGATGGCTAAAATTTGTTAGCACAAACTCCTTAATTTCTGAAAAAAAATTTCCTTGTACAGATGGTATACTAGATGGTATAGAAGTATGGTTTATTCTTAAGCTTATTTTAATAATGAGCATGTAGCAATAGAATCACACATACAGCTTGATTCTATTAATTCTGACATTTGTTTAAAAGTGCAAAACCTTTTACTTTGTTTTTATTAATTTTAAGATTTTTCCAATCTTGAAATTGGAAAGAGGAGAGATCTCTTCTCAGGGAGGAGATTCCTGATCCTGACAGAGATACAAATAAAAAAAAAAATATAATTTGCTTAGTGTCAGTTCAACTGAAATTTTCACGCAACAACAACAGTCTGCAAATATTTTACAAGAAGAGCAAAAGTTACAGCACTGCTTTAGAATAGATATTTACCATATTTTACAGAAAAGAATCCAACGTTTACTAAAAGAAATATTAGTTGCAATAGGACCATAAATGCCCCAATTTCAAGGGACTCAATACATTACCAAAAAAATAAACAATGAAAAATTGAAGAATGGTTTGAGTTACCACAATAGTAGCAAAAATCAGCTCCAATAATACACATTTCTTATAGCTTTGTCTGTTAACTTTTACAGAAATACGTTCTGCTGTACATGTCAATATTAACTTCTGACAATATTACAGTGTTATGAGGTTTACAGCTTTAGGTGTACTTTGCAACATGCAGCTAACTCCTACTTTGTTACGTGGGCATGCCTCACCTGCTTGGTAAATGTTCATTTTTTCATACTTATACCCAGTTACCTTTCAGATATATAAATTTTAAACATGATGCAGACTTCAGTCAGCAGAACAGTCAGTAAAATGCTCAGTAGTTCTGAAATTTAAATATTTTTATGATTAAGGGAAGCATTTAAATACTGGTAATATAGACTTGACAATTCTGGCCATATGATGCCATCTGTTGAGTTACATCCAAATTTCCTATTTGTTGAGTCCTGTTCAACCCAGTAAATTGGCTGAAAAATAAGCCTACATATGCATTTGAATCAGACCACATTCATCCCTCCCTCTTGACTACGGCAATTTGAGTTTCACATATTTTTAGCATGGAATTCAGCAATTCATGTTATCTTTTCCTATTAACTGTGCAGGAAAACATTACTGTCAGAGAAAGACATTGTCAGAGGTTAGGCAGAGCATGCTTTGTGACTGAATAAATGTTACTAAAACTCATTACTTCCAAAGTTACAATCCAGCAGGATGAAGAGCATCACAGAGGTGCTGGGAAGAATGTGATAACCTTCTCCCCTCAACAATGCGCAGGTCAGTCCACAGTTATGGTGGTGCCCTAAACTCCTTAGCCGAGCCTTGCTTCAGGAATAGCTGGAGGCAGACTTTGGGCTGTCAGCTTGGCTTGTGTTATCCATGTCTGCATGAGCTATAAGGACCTGCAAAGCGCTCTCAGGTGGCACCTGGAAAATGGGAGGTGGTGCAGAAATCTCTCAGCTGACCCTAAGCAAGACAGATTCCACACGTGGCTGGTAGGTGCTATGCAGAAAGGCCACCCAAGGTCCGCAGACGGAGAGCAGCTGTGCCAGTGTGACATCTCAGCACTGGTTATCATGGGAACGATGCTTCAGGGTGCTAGTCTCTTGCTTCTGCCGCCAGCTCCACCCCAGCTGGGTAGAGGATATCTGCATGGAGCGGTGCTGGGCAGCACAAAAATGCCTTGGGCAGATTGTACTCAAGTTCAATATGGTCAGCTGATGGCAGCTGATGGATTTGTTTCCACCAAAATGAGCTGCAGACTTCTTGTAACATCTCTAGGGAGACACGCAGTGCATGGTGGGTGATTTCATAGCTGGAGCTTCTCTCTCTGCTCCTGGCATGCCGCAGTTTCAACACACAGGTGTGTGAAACTGGTGGACTGGCATCTCTGTCACAGATGACCAGGTCCTGTGGTCTGCCAAAGGCTAATTATTTCCCCTAGCTTTCTGAACTGGCTGGGATAACAGAGCTATATGCAAATCATTGCAGATTCCTGCTTGGACGCCCACAATTAGTCATTCCTGATGTGGTATTGTAAAAGACTTTTGGAAAATAAGTTGTATTTTTGCTGGAATACTCACAAATTCCATGTCTTGAGCTGTAGCTGTTCTGAATGGTATCAGAAAGACTAGTAAGTTCACAACTTTACAAGACAGTTCAGCTCCAATTCTATCATACATATAAATTTAGAAAATATTTACTTTCTACATTTAGGAGGTGATCTGCCCAAAACATATCTCCGGTTTACCTAAACAAAGTTGAAGCACTGTATTGCTCATATAACAATGTTAGCAACTGCAATAAACCAAAATGTTGTTTAAATAATTCTTCCTGGCACTTGATCGCTTTTTGGAACATGGTGCTGCTAGCATTTCATAGCTCAATCAGTCCTAAAGCATACAAAACTTATTGCCAATGTTTTAACAATGGAAAAAAACACCCTGGGATATCCCAATACTATACATTACTAGGCAAGTGAGGCAAAAGTAAGTCTGTGTTGTTAGGTCAGAATTCCTAATGCTTTAGCTTGATTTTCTGTGTTATGAGAAAGACCATGTATAAAGTATGTTACTTCACACAGGTTTTTGTTTGGGGTTTCATTTTTAGTTTATTTTTATTTCTGTTATAGCATGCACCTGGATGCAACAAGAAAGCTTCTGTGGCTGTAAAGACTTTTAGATTTAACTTCAGATAAATTATTTATTTATATGCAGAGATACACTTTTATTTGCACTCATAATGACACAAAAATCATCTTTTCTAAACAAATAGCAAAGGACCACACATTGGCCATGAATCTGAGTAGAGATTATACTGCATCTTGTTAGAAAGAGTACTTATTTTTTTAACCTAGAATGTAGCTATTTAACTTTTAAAAGCAACTCCTGTTGATGATTTCACGCCTCTTAACTTTTTCCTATAAAAGTTACTTTGAATGTGGAGATTAATTAATTGTAATTAATTGGAAGCTATAGGGACCCAACAGAAAATTCAGTAGCTTAGAACCTCAGACAGCAAGTAGTAATATCTATTTTGCTACTTGCATTACTTCTAGTTTATATTTTAAATTGTGATGGCAAACACAACATTACACTTAATTCCCTACAGCTTTTCAATTCACAGAGTTTGTACTTTTTTTTTTTACCATATCCCTATAGTTTTGTCATTTTTATTTTATTCCTTTTGCATGTGCAAAAGAGTAAGCCTCTGCCATAACTCATGGCCTCATTCCATCCGGATACAGAAATAGTGCCAAAATCATTTTCAAAATGACTGATTTCAGCCAAATTTAACTGAATGATTTTAAGCAATGCAAATCCCTCTTTGCTGAGTTTTATTTTCTATGGAAACTTCAAATTTAGAAAAATTAGGTATGGAGGAATGGGATTCATTGTCAATTTGCTGACTGACAGGGTCTGACCACATTTATGTCAGCAGTGATTTGAAAGCCTAATTCTGCTGCCGTGTTTGGTTTCGTCTACAATTATAACAGGGTTTTTCTACATGGAAATACTCCAGAAACGAATGAAGTTAATGCTTTATTTCACCAAAGGTTAATCCCACGGAAGGCATTTATTGAATCCCTGTGTAGATTCTTTAACATGGAAGTCACATGGCTTCAGTTCAGCAGAGCTGAAATCTCTTAGGGATTAGGCTAGATTGACGGTTGCTTCCTTCTGAATGAGAGAATTCACATGGAGCCTTAATAAGCTGTAACTTATTCATATTGACTTCACCCCTTTGGCTAATTTGTCCTACCTCCTCAAACAGAGTAGTCATCAATGTATTACAAATTATACTTCAGTACCAATGTTATTAGTCTGGTAACTGGCTGCTTCTCATTTGGAGGAAGCATGCTAATAGCGAGTATCAGGGAAAAAAAAATACACAAGCCTGCTAAAGAAGTAATTGCATATATGTCAGTATATTTGTCTCCTCAAAAGTACCATGGACTCTGAATTATCTGGTGGCTTGTGATAGCCTATGAAAATTACAGATAAGCAGGGTGGGAAATAATCACCACCTGTTTTTTGTAATACTTTTAAACAATAGCTTCTACCCATATGTGGCAACCAGGTGAAATTATATACAAGGATCATTCTGCACCACTGAAAAATAGTAATTTATGAAAAGGGGAAAAAAAGACAACATGACATAATTTCTCATAGAACAGACATACATTGATTATATTTTTCTGGTAAGAAAGATAACAGGAATATTCAGATGAAATGTTGCATCATATAGCAAAACCAAATGCTTTCCTTTTTTTAATTTTAGTGCCTGCTTTGGCATTTGGAACTGTGTAATTTCTAGCCTTATTCTCTTTACAGAAGTTCAACCAAATCTACAACCTATAATATAACAAGGAAATCAAACGTAATGGAAAGTGATCCCCATCATCACTGCCATCTTCTGCTTTCTCAAGACAAATTCTGGGAACTGTCACCTTCATCATACTACCCCCTTAGCAAAATAATGAGAAGAATTCTGCGTTTGCTTAAGGAGGGTAAGCTTCCAGAATGTGTCCTGCTTGTAAATTTTAGGAGTTAGTTTTGGCAGCTAAGGAAGGGACTGAAACAGTGACCCTGACCCCACGTTCTCACTTGTACATCCCAGTGGAACCAACAAGTAGCCCTGCCTCGCCAGTGCAAGCTAACCCACCTGAGACATCCTGTCTTCTATATGGACCAGGCTGTGTCACGTCAGGCACTTGGTTAAAACCAGACCAACTGGAAATAAAAGCACCATCCATGAGACCTAGTTGATATCATTTGTGTTTATTCATCTGAAACAACAACATCTGTTAGTAAGAGACAGAAACGTTCCTAACACCTCAGAAAGGGATTTCAGCTAGGCAATGGTGCTGGTTTTGAAGTATCATTCTCTTCTAGCCTTCTGCTAGTTTGCACTGAAATTTACACACTCACTCTCTAAGCAAGGCTGAGAATTTACTGTTTGGGGCAATGCAAGAAAAACCTGTGAGCCTTAAAAACATACCACACCATATGTGGATGACTTACCTTTTATGACTTGTTGCAAGGTGCTAACCTCAGCAAATGGCCATCCCCTTCCTCCAGGTCTGTGTCAGCCCAGCAGGTGAAAGCACCGTACCAGCTCCTGATACTGAGTTCAGCAGCTTCGGGTGCTCCAGAGACAAAGCCAGTTTGCTGTTGCTTAAAGGTCTCCATGCAAACCGTATATCAGTTTGTTCAGAATGTCCTCATTATGGGGAATACCTTTTTCTATATTTGGAGGGAAAGGTATTTGCTATGCAAGGACCCCATATGTTTTAAGTCTTATTGGCCATATAATTATTTCCTGTTTAGTTAAACTGCATCCAGGTGCAGGCAGAGAACAACTGAAAACCCTATAACCTGACACTATAATACGTAAATCTGTTTACTTGCAGGCTCCAGAGTACTGCATTTTTCTCTTCTACAGGCATATAAGTCACTAAGCATCAGTTAACACAGGTATATGGTTTTCATCCATTGCAGAGAAGGGTGGGCACGTATCTCCTGCGAACAGCCACTGACTTCTAGCTATTAGTTTCTTTTTGACATGATCACAGTCCCCCAAAAAAAAAGATCGAACAGGAAAACAATAGGCAAAAGAGGACATCATTGTTAGGTGTAATTATTTGTGTCTTTGAATCCACTTCTGATGGGAGTGAAACTCAAGTAGATTAAGAATGAACAACAATAGGAAGGAGAAACACAAGAACAGTATAAATTCCCTTAAGGGAACACAACACATTAAAATAATGATAAAAAAATGGAAATACTTGAATTGTTCAAATGATGGGAACATCTACAGGGCAAATCTAGACCAGGATCCAATTGTTCGAGGCAGTGTACAGACATATGGTAAACACAAGCCTTTGTTTCAAAGAATTTGAAATTACATAGGAGAGAACAATACAGGTGGAAAGATACAGAACCTGTTTTTCCCACTAGAAATAAAAAAGGTTGGGCCTAGGGGAATCTATGGCATATGCAGATTGCTGTGGGTTCTCTGTCAGAGTTAGGGGCTAAAACTAGATTCCCAGTCCTCTGCTGCCTTGACTAGAAGAGATTTCACACCTGTTGGTATTCTAGCACTTTTCATGCCAATTACTGAATTACTCAGTTACTGCTTTTAAGAACTGTTCTTTACTCATATTTATTTTGTTGGTTCACTAACAAAAGGTTACATCAGGTGTCCATGAAGTGAGGTACCAACAGTCACACAAAAAAGACCTCTAATTAACCATCTGAACACCCTCAAGCTAACAATATATTTCTGCAATACACACACATTTGTACACACTTACATGAAATTAGACGTGTTTGCTGAAGATTTTAAAGGAAAGTTGAGAGGAGTTAGTAAGACATTTCAACACAACCGCCTTTCAGCCTGCTCACCCATCTCCTTTCAGCATCAGTGGTTTCTAGCTCCACATCAAATGCAGCCTTGCAGCAACAAACAACAATGGACCTTGTCACAGAAAAGCCAGAGTGAAATGACTGCATTTTCCAAACTTAAACCTCCCCAGAAGAGGCATAATTGTCAAGATACTACACTTAACTGTTAAAGGACTGCAGAGAGAGGGCAGCTCAGGAGCCACACACAGCCCCTCCCAAAAGCGATCAAGACAGGAGATTAGGAAGGCTGCTCCTCATTTCAGGTCATCACAAGGCAGGATGGAAGTTCTACCTGCTCTACACTGCTCTCCCAGTGGCTGGGGAGTAGGCTCCACCCGGGCACATATGTCGCTCGCTACCAGGAAGGGGTAGGCAGGAATCCTTTTCTTCTTTTGCAGTCTAAGAGGATCTGGAGCCCCTCATTCATTAATCAAGAACCTGTCTGGGGTAGGACACAACAGTAAGGATCTGGCTTGAGCACCAGAAGAGACTGTGGTGGGTTGTAGTGGGATTGCTCCCACAAAACAGAATTGATATTGATAGCTGGAGGCAGCAGCAAAGAGGTGGTAGTATGAAGAGTGCATAAAACTTCCCAAGGAGGAGTGAGTGACCTTTGAGAGAACTTGGTCATTCTTCAGATCATGTGTCACTAGACAGCTGTGGTGATCTGAGTCCCTACGTCACCTTTCAAGGTCATAGCAGGAAGGAAGAAAAGTCTCTGGAAATCTAGCATTTAAGGACAGTTATACAAAATGGTGAGGGATTTAGAGGGTTTCCCATTACAGTTTCTTCTTGACAAGAAGTCTAGGGATGCTGGAAATAAAATATGAATCTGGGGAAGATATCTCTTTTGTACTCTCAAACCTTCTCCATGTACTCATGCAGAGGGAGGAAGAAGCAACATTTGCGTTGATACAGCCTTTAATTACACACGATAAGATCCTGAAAGCTCAGCTTCAGTATTGAGTGTTGTAGTGGATAAATTCAGTGTATATACAGTCTCCTATGTTAACAACTATTAACGTGAGACTAGGAATGGTGGTGTGATCTAGACTTTTTCAGAGTATTTCAGTAGCAAACAGAGATAAAAAAACAATAGAAAGACAAATCAAATTAGAAACAGTAGAGTGGCACTGGAACAATTTATTGTGGAAAAAGAAGTCCTGTGCAAGTTTTTTTGAGCCTTTTAGCTCTTTTCTTCCTTTTGTTTTGTTGTTCTCATTCCAGTTTATTATTCGTTCAGCTCAGTTTGCTTCTGGTTCACTTAGTTTTGACATATGACTAAACAAAATTGCCAAGGGCACATAGATGATGGATGATACAATGATGACAGACTTACTTTCATTCCAATTCTAAATTCTTCTAAATAGGACATTTTTCTTTCTAAGTTCAATGTACTGCATGCATGAAAGTGGAGAAGTTCACCTGATGTGACTGGGAAGAAAAAGGAAGAGAAAGCTGGACTACAGTTTTGCAGCCATATTATTTGCATATTTCATCTGTAGGAGTCATCATCCCTCACAATATTGCAGAGACACAGTAAGTGCTTTTACCTTCTGATGGGTTGCATGGCAGTCTTAATGAGCTTCTTTCTCTGTCCAGGTCAGGAAGCAAAGAAAACCGCAGGAGAAACATCACAGGCTTGAACTTGCAGTTGCAGTGGCAAGCAGAGCCCTGGAAATAAGTGACACCAGGAAAGCAGAGAGTGCAGCTCGGTGGGGCCAGCTGTTGTGGGTGCATATGAAGGAAAGGCTGAAGAAGCAAACCCTGTTATTCATACTATACGGTTACTAAAGAAACTTTGGTGGTTCCCTAGCGTGTGTGTGCTACCTCTACCTGTGGCTGGTGGCACAACTGCTGCAAAAGGAAAGGAAGGAAAACCTTGCCTAATACACCACAGAAAATGAATTAGGCCAATTGTATCTTTTCCTTCATTTCAGTGACCTTCCCATACTAGGTCATGAAGAAGGTACATTCCTTTGTTGGTTCCTTGCTTTTTGCGTAAGGAGGACCTCTTGCCTGTCCTGCTTTGAGGTAAAACAGGACCAATTTTTGTTCAGTAACTTTGCTTCTTAGCTGGGCTTCTTCTAAATACTGAAATTAACAGCACATTTTGCAGACACTGTTCGCTCTCAGAGTGATAAGACCTATTACAGCTGATGCCTAGGCATGGTATGCAGAGAGGCTCTTGCTTATACTTATTGCTAGAACACCCAAGGCCAGCTAACTTGGTTATTTGCCCCATTGGAGGGTTGGAAGTGGACCTGCGGGGAGGAGCGGACAGGACGTGACCCAAAAACTCACCAATGGGGTATTCCATCCCATCTGCCTCATCCTCAGTATAAAAGCTGAGGGATCAAAGGGTCATCTCTTTTTCTTCAATGATCAGCATCCGAGGAGGATTCTGTTTCNCAGCTAACTTGGTTATTTGCCCCATTGGAGGGTTGGAAGTGGACCTGCGGGGAGGAGCGGACAGGACGTGACCCAAAAACTCACCAATGGGGTATTCCATCCCATCTGCCTCATCCTCAGTATAAAAGCTGAGGGATCAAAGGGTCATCTCTTTTTCTTCAATGATCAGCATCCGAGGAGGATTCTGTTTCTTCGTCTGCCTTTGATCCCGATCCTGAATGCAGATCCGGAATCCAGTTCCCGTCTGTCACTGAGTCCAGTCTAGGACTTCCCCAGTGCCAGCCAGTGATATGACTGTAATGCTGAGAGCTTGATATGGGTTTCCATGTATTTCATTATCTTCTTTCTATTTTATTATTAATATTTCATTAAAGTAGTTCAGTTCCTTCTAGACTCCTAAGTCTCTTTTTCCCTCCTCTGCCTCTCTCTTTGAAGAGAGCATCTCTCAGTCCCATCTGGGGTCCCCCATGTCCCCAGTGGCCAGTTTGGCCTAAACCATGACATTGCTTTAACACTGGAAACAACAGAAAAACTAATCCTTGGGTTTTCTGAAGAAGCTTCTTAGATCTGACTGCAAAGAGAGGAAGGAATATTTCCTTGAGTGCACAAAAAATCAGGTTCAGAGAACATAAAAAGGGATAATTTGCTGCAAATCTCTTGCAAATGAACCTGTGCAGGACAGATGTCAGATTTTTATGGTGCTCCATAACATTTAGAAACATGATGTTAGAAGTCTGCATGAACATTTTTTTTTTGTTAAAGCAAAGCCTGACTGTAACACAAAACTAAAAATGTTCACTGTAACACCTTGTTTTCACATCAGTGTTGAAGAGATGTGCTTGAAATCCCACAAAATTATTTGAAAGATGAAACTGATGTGAGACATGACTCTCTGTCATCCCTGAAAAAGAGCAAAATCATGTAATACCTGTAGATCTTGAATTTTTACTGATCATTGCATCATGGGTAGCAGAGATTTTAAAACCCAATAATCTACTGCCTGAGTTACAGTTAGAAAGTTCCTACAGGTTTGACAGCTTCTTCTGCTACTACTGCTTTATTGTGCTCCTCTTTGCCTTTTTTCTTTTATACCTTCCTTCCCAGTTCCTGAAGGCTCACTCCCTAGCCCTCTACTGCTGTTTCTTTTCTTCTTATTTTCTTACCTTTGCTATGGCCTTTGTGTTCTCCTCATCCCTTGTGCTGACGGCATCAGTGTGAATCAGACTGGTAATTGCTATTCATCTGGGTCCTTCACCATACCCCATCCCTAAATTTATCATGTCACTGGTAATGTTGCACGTTCATTAGAAGCTAGTGCTAGACATTAAAGTAGGACTTTGACTCCCTAGTTTGCCAAAGTCAGATAATTTTATTGTTTAGCTGAAATTGGAGAGATGTTAGGGGAAAGGCAAGATAATGAATTTGGACTGTATGTCAATCTTTGGGAACAGCTTTAGGCTGAGATGATTATTTTTCTTCTTTTTTTTTTCATTGCTGGTCAAAATTTCTTTTTTTTTTCTGAGGGGGAGGATAAAAAAAAATATCTGTCATTAGGAAATTCTAGATTGAAGAAATCTGACCTATTTTTTGTCACATAATTATTAATCTTTGCCACGGAGACTAAAGGCCACTTAGTAATGAATACTACTACGGGGAAAAATCTACTTGGTATGCATCCAAGGACTGCAATGTTTAGACAAAATAAGACCATGATTTTAAGTGGGCACGAACCTAAAGAAGCAAATTGCAGGAATGCTTGATTTTTGGCTAGTGGATGGCATAGAACACTTTGGACTTTTACTGTTCAGGGTAAATTATCAAAAGAGTAATTTCTGTTTTCATTTGTTTTTTTCTTTGTTTTCACCAAACTACATAAAAAGCAATGGTAACATAATAGCAGAGGTAAATTTAAATACTATTTAGTGAGATTCAGACCTCCAACAAAGTTTTTAAAATGGTCCTAATTCCTCTATTTCCCAAGTAGCTGCTAAATCAGACAGTATGATAATGCTGTGATTTCCAGACATATGCAGGCTGAAAAATGTATATGTTGAGCAGCAATAAGAAGCTGTTTCAAGAGGGACTGGCACTTCTAGAGTGTCTTTTCACACAGTCCTCATTGCTTCACAGCAGCAGTTCCATTCTTCTGGGCTTCAAACTGAAAACCACAGCCTTTGGGGAAATCTTTCATGTATAGTTTCTAAAGCAGCCCAAGCAATCAGTTCCTGTAGTGGTGCACAGTGTTGTCTTGATTAACCCCTTACAGATGTTTCAGGGTAACTGTGGAAACTAAAAGGCAGAGATGGAAGTTAGCCAAACAATCTAGTCTGATCTCAGTAGATCAATTCTAAATAACAGACGCTAAACTTAAAATATGCAATGCAGTACAGCGTTAAAGATATCCAAGCTAGCTCAGAATGCATACTAAACACCATAAAGATACTAGTTTTTATCTATAAAGAAGTGCAAATCTCTTACGATGCAGTGTAAATGTGCCTTGAATTCCACAGAAGAAATATTGCTCTTTGTTTTCCTGGTTTGAGGTAAAACAGAACCAAGTTTCTGGACGGTAATTTTACTTTGTGGCTAAGCGTCTTCTGCCCAAACTCTCAGAAATTAACAGCATACTGTCCAGAGATTGTTCACTCCTAGAGTGATAAGACCTGATAATTTATAATTTATGCCAAAGAATGGTATGCAGAGAGGCTCTTGCTTATACTTATTGCTATAACAACCAAGGTCAGCTAACTCTGTTATTTTCCCCATTGGAGGGTCGGAAGCGGAAAAGTGCAGTGGAGTCCCACATGCAGGGAGGAGCAGACAGGACAGGTGACCCAAAACTGTCCAGCAGAGTATTCCATCCCATCTGCCTCATCCTCAGTATAAAACCTGAGGGGTCAAAGGGTCAGCCTCTTTCTTCAATGGCCAGTGCCTGAGGTGGACTCTGGCTGTTCGTCTGCCTTTGATCCTGATCCTGAATGCAGATCCAGAATCCAGTTCCCATCCATCACTGTGTCCAGTTTGGGACTTTCCCCATGCCAGCTGGTGAAATGTTTGCCATCCTGGGAGCTTGATATGATTTTCTATATATTGTATATATTTCATTATTTTCTTTTTATTTTATTATTAATATTTTGTTAAAGTAGTTTAGTTTTTCTAAACTCATAAATATCTTTCTTTCTCTTCCTCCTCTCCCTTCCAGGGAGACATCGGTTAAAGCATCTGTCATTCATTTCCATGGCCAGTCTGGCCCAAACCACAACATTTTTTTGCATAACCTCAACAACATGAGTTCTTCCTCACTCCTCTTGGACCAAATTGCTTTCTTGCTGTAGCTGTTGAAGGAACATCCTTTGCCCGGCTCTTGCAGGAGGTCTAGACTGGATCTTTCCCTACAGTCCCCTAAAGCCTAGTGCTTTCCTGAGCAGAAAGAAAAGGTATCATTCAAAGTTGATTTTTAATCCAGCCCTGTATCTCTTTGGCTGTTTTCATGGGTATGTCTGTTTTACTGCAAAGGCAAGTAAAGATCTTTTCTGTAATTTCTTTTGTTGGCTCTAAAACCTCCGAGAGAAACATAGACTACCTGTACTACAGTTGGTAGAATAAATTGTGCCAGCTATCTTTCCACTTAATAAAAATTTGGTCCAGGGCCTTCTTAGGAAGCAAAACATACAAAAAGCATAACTGCGATTTGAACAGGATACATTCTGAAAGCAAAGTTTTACAAGAACCTATAAAGCATCAGGATTGGTACTGCATTTCGGTAAAGGAGCACTTGTGTTTCAGAGACAGGTACTGCTTATTTGACTTCTTTATCTGTGACTAAAGGCCCTTTTTTGATATGGTATTTCCAACCTGCCAAGCAGTTTTGGTTGATAAGTTGACTTCAGTGGGGTCCCATGCAGACTCATTATGACCACAATTACTAATTCTCAAAATAGATATCCAAAACTGGGCCATGATGACTCACTGTCATCACCTGCAGTCAGAATTCTTATTTCTTATTTAACATTGGTAGGCAGTGGTACAGTGTTCATAGCTTAAACTATGGATTTAGCATCTTGTCTCAGTCAATTTTATGACTCAAAAATGTCCTGAACAACTTGGTCCAGCTGGAGCTGCTCTGAGCTGAGGATGGAACTGTGTGAACTCCAGAAGTCCCTCCCAACTTACACTATTCTACTTTATGTTACACTCATTATACGTCAATGAATCAGCCAACGCTAACCCAGAATATTACACTCTGTCATATATTTTTTCTGCTAAGAACAAGCTATTCCCTCCTCTCTTCACCGCATGCATTTATTTAATCTGAGAACCAGAGACTCTAAGCAAAAGAGCCTCTTGCTTAAAGAAGGGTGAGCAATGAAAATTTAGACCAGGGTACTCAGGGTACCAAGGTACATCTATTCCTGAAAATCTTCAAGAGCAGACAGTCTGCTACGACTCTTGGAAACCAGCTTCAAACTTAATTGTGTTTAGCGTGATTTTTTCCCATATGTCCACTTGGGATCTTCCCCATTGTTATGCATTTCCACTGTCTCTCTTTCTCCCTGCAGGTGCAACTCTTGAAGATTCCATCCCCATCCCCTTGATCACCTCCCTGTAGACAGTAGGTTGCTGTTAGGTGCTCAGAAGCCCTCTTGGCTCTAGGCTGAACCAGTCCAGGCTCCACAGCCTCTTCTCACAGTGTGAGTACTTCAGCCCCACTGCCCAGTGCCCATCCCTGAACTTCTGTAGTTTGTAGACATCTTTCTCATAGTGGGAGACTGAAAACTGAATTTAATAACCAGGTAGGGTCCAGTAAGTGCTGAGCAATGGGGTATAATCACTTCCCTCAGTCCCTCCTTGTGCTTCTGTTCATAAAACCCAAGACAACAATGGTCTTAATTGCTGTCCAGAGACACTCCTGGCTGATATTTTCTCACCCCAAGAGCTGCAGAGCTGGTCCTCGGCTGGTGAGCCCCTGTTCTGTATTATACTAGGAGGCTAATCCACCTCGACTGCATGATTTTGCATTTGTCCTTGATGAATTTCATGGCTCCCTGTTGGCCTGTTCTGCCTTCCCCATCACGTCCTTCTGCATGGCAGCTCTGCCCTCTGGTGTATTGACTGGTTCCTCCAGATTTGGGTCATACATGAACTTGGTGACTGTGTACTCTTTCAGCTCATTCACACTGATTAAGGTTTTTAAACGGTACGTATTCCAGGACAGAGACCTGAGGAACCCCATCTGTAACTACCCCCCAGGAGGAATATGAACCAGTAACTGTCACAATGATCCAGCTAATTTTGAGTCTTCTCTTTGTCCACTCACCGACAACATAACATCCAAAACTGGTAGGGGTAGATTATATCCAATGGTTTCATTCACAAATCCAGCCATTTTGTCGCAAGGTCAAGAATGATACTTCCTTGGTAAATCCATGTTGACTATTTCTTATTACCTTCTTGTTCTTCATGTGCCCAGAAATATACTCCAAGAGGACTTCCTTCATGATTTTCCCAGGCACCCAACTGAGGCTGACTGGTCTGCACTTCCCTACATGATCCTTTTAGACTTTTTTGAATATGGATGTGACATTTCCCTTTCTCCAGTTGATGCAGATTTCCCCTGACCTCCACGATCTTTCAAAGATGATAGAGAGTGTGGCCTTGCAAGTACATTGGCCAGTTCTCTGTGCATCCTCAGATATAGCCCATCGTGTCCAATGAAACTGCGTGGGTTGAGTTTTTTCAAGTGATTCCTAACCAGGATCTCCTTCATTACTGTTAATTCTTCTTGAACCTTGCCTCTAGAAAAAAGGCCTGGCAGACCTTGCTGATGAAGGGAAAATGGTGAAAGGAGTTGTGCACTGACTGAAGGCAGGAGAAAATAAAATTGTACAAAAGTGTCTTTCTGTAAGCAGTAGATAAGAGAGTAGCCAACATTGATCTTTACAGCATTAAGGGATGCAAGCTAACGTATCACAGTGAGACATCATTCTCTTATCTGTTGTGTAAGTTGCAATCATGAGCACAATTTCTGCATGGGGAAAAAAATCCCCTATTTTATCACCAATAATAAAAGTGTGATTTTCAGGATATATGTGGATATTTGAAGCATAGATCTTCCACAATATGGTAATTGCAGAATACTGGATATTATTTCTAATTTGCAAATTCACTATGAAGTAATTTCACCTTGAATTCATAATTAGGGCATTTTATGCTGAATGGGTATCCAGCCAACAAAAGGAACACAGAATTTCAGAACGATTTGGAAATTTAAGACCTCCTCAAACAATAAAGGCAGAAAAAAAACCTATATTGGTTCACAGCAGGAGCCACACTTATGCCAGCAGCAGAGACCTAGGAAAAAAAAAAAAAGAAACTTTTTTTTGTGAAAGTAGGGAGATAATTGTGGTGGGGTTTTTGTTTTACAGTGTGGGACCACATATAAGACAAGCTAAGAACTCCTGAGATTAAAAAAGAATTGTATTGTTCTGTTGTACTGATTAGCAACGCTTAGGAAAATCAGTACAGAGACAGGGAAAGTGGTGATATTAACATAGGCATATAGCATAGGTATATAGCAAGTACATTAGGCTTAGATCTTTAAAGCTGCTTAAAGGACTTGGATACCACTTCTCAGTAACATATAGGTCTAACAGTTAGGAATGTGCAAATCCAGGGGGGAAAGAGCTGCTTAAACAGCTTCTTAGATTTTGAAAACACAGAAACAGAGAATATGGTCTAATTCTGAAAACACCTAAATAGGAGCAACTTTTCTCTTGTTAATAATCTCATTAACTCAATGGGACTGCTGACATGAATATAATTACCTCATACATACATAAGCATTTTCAGGTTTCCGCATATCAGAGACAATACCTCTCAGCATAAAAAAAAAATAGAGCTTTAATAATGAAATCTCATTACTGGCAAGTGTCTCTTTTCAAATGTTTGACAGTAAGCTTACTGGCAGAACAAATATGGTGTCAATGAAATATTGCTGAGGGGATGATAAAGTACACATGTTATAAATTAAAAAACAAAGTGAAATGTTTTTTTAAGTTAGGTGTCTAGCATTTCAAACAGTTACACAAGCACATTTTACACTTGGGATGCAATTCAATTTGATGAAAGTATAGCTTTAAAATAAAAGGGTCTTAGAATAAGAATAGTCAGTAGGAAATTATGATCTAGCAACAATGCTTTGCCCACTTCCAAACGTAAATAAGTGTCTAATTCTTTAAGATATTTCTTTAAAAACAATAACAATATCCAAGTATTTTTAGTCTTCTCAGAAAGCAAAATTTCTCAAGTTAAAACGACAAAATATATTATCCAAATTCAGGCAGTAAAAAGACATTTTGCGTGATACAAAGAGGAAAAAAAAAATCTTTTCAGATGACCTGCTTTAGCTGATTTTAAGCAGTCAAAAAGCAAGATGACTCAATTTAAAATTGTCATTCCTTGTAATTTACATTACAATCTAAACACTACAGTTTTTAAAGTACATACATTTCTACCTACTCAGTGGGACTTAAACTGCATGCAGAGGTCACGAAGCATGCACTCTGAAAGCAACATATTTACATTTCAAGAAAGGATTAAAACCCCCAAATTTCAGCAGTAACAGAACATGATGCCTTGTAAATGACTGATTTATCTGAGTGAAACCAACAGATTCATGGATTTGTCTCTGTCTGGTGGCACTGAGGACAGACCCTCAAATTGTGCAAGGGTGCACACAAATGCAGTGGAATATTCAAAGTATCACAGAATCAAGGAATGGTCAGTGTTGGAAGGGACCTCTGGAGATCATCTACTCCACCCCCCCCGCCAGAGCAGTGTCACCTACAGCAGCTTGCACAGGCCAGCGTCCAGGCGGGTTTTGAATGTCTCCAGAGTGGCAGACACATGGGATTTTAGAAGCCAGCAGATTATAAAGTGTAAAAAAAACCCCCAAAATGTAGCAAAACCCTACAGACACCAGAATTTCAGTGGCTATATGTAAGCCTTTTCTAGATTAAAAAAGGGAGGGAAGGACAGATGCAATTTGAATCCTGGCTTAAGGTTTATATTAATTCAGATGTCTTTTTTTAAAAAAGCTTCAGTGTGTTCTTGTGTTATGAAGAATCTCAAAGGAGAAGCACAGCTTTTTAAAATTAAACTAATCCCCAAGGGAGTAACTAGTTAGACACAATTCACATTCAGTTCAGTTTTTATGAAGTGCAGCAGATAAAAATGGAAGAGAGAAATATGCAGAACTCACAGAGAAAACACGTGCTCAGACTCAGCACACATGTAATCGTGCTTATACCAGTCTTTGGCAATTGGCTGGACATCTCAAAAGATACTTGGAAAGATGAAGTTAAAGTGGTTTGTATCAATGCTGTCCAGTCTTCAAGTAATTAAATCTTCCCTTTTCTCAACATATGGCCTGCCAGTGTACCTAGAGCTTTGCATTAACAGAGGAGGAAAAATGCAAACATACCACTCTCAACCATACATACTGTAACCTTCTTGAACTAAGTCTCAAGTTTTTTTTGTCTATTGTCAGGGATTTAGTAAAAAGATGAGAAATTATAGGGATTACCATGAATATATAGCCTAAACAGTAGAGCCAAAGAGAAGTTAACTATGGTACAAATGACATGTAGATAAAACAGAAGTTAGTTTACAGAAGCTAGTTTGAAAAGATTACAAGAGAGAAGAATATATTTAAAAAAAACCCTAATGGAACCAGAAGTAGAACACTTACCTAGTCATACTACTTTTTATTGGGACAAATTATCATTCCAGAATGAAATTTCATTTGGTTGTAATTTAAAAACATTTATTTTCTCTTCATTTTAAACATAAAGTAGATATATGAAAATCAGGAGATTCTAGAAATCTCACGAGAAAGAAACCTGAATTAAGACAATTTCAGGCCACCTTTTAGGTTAAAAAAACTGAAAGAGGAAACTCTAATAACCTGAAGTCTAGAATTCAAAACTTAATTCAGGATGAAGTTTCAGAAAAGGAAATGAGAGTAAAGCAGTTCTCTTGCTTCTCCAGTCTATATATCTTGCATAAATCTACTGCAAACTGTAAACTTCTTCCCTTGCAGGTGATAAATTTCTTGTGAAAAGAATCCATATTTGTGTATTTGTATCTAACTATATATGTGTGTGTGAGCGTGTGTGCGTGTGTGTACATACATGTGTATGATGTAATCATGTTTTGGTTTGTTTTTTTTTTTTTTCTCCAAAAATTTCAATTCTCACTCATGAAGCTAAAATGAGATCAACATCCACATTCTCCAGTTACGATGTTTATGTCATATTAAACATTCAGTGAAATGTGCTTTCATGAAGAATCCAAGCAAATTACTATACCCTCAAATTTTGTTACAGACTTTTAGTTATTAGTGTCAGGGCCAGCCTGGGTTGTCTTCCAGCAAGAATTAAAAAAAAATTACTTCCTTACCTGTGTTGCTCCAGGCCATTGGTTGTTTGTGTTTGGATTGCCCTGAAGATTGTAACTTAATGTAAATTCACATTATGGGTACTCATGCATTTGATAGAGGTTAACATAAATATATGTGTTTGAATGTCATCCTTATAATCATGGTACCATTTATCTCTTGTGTCTTTTGACTGTAGGAGACTACTAAGCTATTAACAGCCACATGAGTGAGAAGACAAACTCATTTCACAACCAAATCAACTGTTGGGGTGTATATGGAAAACTGGTACATGGAAGGAAGCGGAACCTGAGAAATAGTATTAAAAATTTGGTTGAAAGACTGCAAATTTCTCAGGCCTTCATTGTCTTTATTCGGAGAAAGGGC
>VZSZ01006178.1:185715-208765 GCA_013398815.1 Ibidorhyncha struthersii | reverse complement strand
TTTTTTTCCCAGGTATTGGCACTTACAACAAATGTGCAGCCATGGTGTCCTGCCTCTGAATCAAAACTGTGGTACATGATACCAAAGAGGCAAGATACCTGTATGTAGCCTAATTTTTAGACTTCCACCTTTTCTATCACCACCATCACCATACTAGCTCTCTATTCATTTCCTAACAGGCAGAAGCAACTGTGGAGGAAACCCTTCAGTAATAACTCAGCAGATTTGTCGTGGAGATTAGCAACATCAAAAATATAATTCCCATGCCCTTTTTGGTGACATTCTTTAAAAAAAAAACAAATGACATTTCCACCAGAAAGTATCATAGCAATCTCATTTTTCTTATGTATCTGCTCATTGCAAAATTGAAACAATAAACGACTGATGCCAGCAGTAATATAAACAGGTGTGCAACCCCACATTTGCAGTACTGAATCCATGTTCAGCACCACAGTATGGCAAGCATGTATAAAGCTTCATGTAGCTAAAGAAGAAAGACTTGGTAGTAACCATACTAGTTCTGTAAAACATGGAACAACTGCAACCTGCTCTCTTCTATGCTGTGTGGAAAGCTGAATGTGAATATTCTCTTTCATGTCTACCTGGAGGTTTGCAACCAACTACAACAGTAAAGCAGGCAGGGCCTACCATCCTTTCAGTGTCTCCTGCTTTGCTTTAAATAAACAATAAACATCTCTGTCACCTTTAGCAATAATGACTTCCAATTTTCCCCTTCGACTAGTGTTGGGGGAGAAAATCTGTGTTATCTGTATACATTTACACTCTCATAAGTAGAGGAAACTCCACTAGTTGCCATTAATATTCTTCAGCTGATGTCTAACAGCCTTCTCAAGAACCTAGTTCATCAGCCTACGTGGAAACAAGTGCAATCCCATTGAGGGACCATGAAACAGACTTTTAACAAAATTATAAAAGCAGTGAATGATAAGAATGCATAATTGTTATTAATCAAATTTCACAATATTAAAATGATGCGGCACTTATTGACACATGAAATCCTGTTAAAGAAGAAAAGAGATTTTTTTTATTTTTTTTTACAGTGGATAGTGAACTTGTAACTTTTTAGACTGGACACTGTGGAGAGAGATAGTGTCAGAAACTTTGGAAAGGATTAGACAAATTAATTGGGTTTGTAAGCAAATACTAAAAGGAATAGACAGGAACACACTTCTAACATCACTTATCCAAGACTGCAAAAGGTGGGGGCCACATAGCATAGACAGGGTTGAAGATCATGTTGAAGAACCACTCACCACATTTTACCTTGCAAGGAAGATGAGAAGTTGTCATGCAAAGTGCACAAATGAGCTACTTAAACTCGGCTCTTGGTTTAGCTAGAAAGGTGATGAAACTCACAAACTCACTTAGAAGTTCTTCTCTTAAAATATAAAGTTCACGCTCAGGGAATTTTACTAATAGTTGCTTAATTAATATTATTTTGCATTATTTTATTTCAAATTTCCTTCCAGGTCTTTGACACAAAGGGCATAAATATTGCTTCATTAGTGAGTCATGGTCTAAACCAGTTTTTATGAGGTCAGTATTCTGATATCTCATGTACTTTTTTCAACTACAATCAAATTACTTTTAATTTTTCTGTGGTGAGTTTGGTTTACTAGCCTGCCTTCCCCATTGTGTTCAGACACGGAATTTAACAGTGAGATATCTTTCTGGTTTTCTGTATGTCACTGTAGCATTGTGTTTAAATCACTGAAGAATAGGTATGAATGGGTAATGTATGAGGGAATAACCTGCAGAACGATGAACTGAAACCTATTCTAATTTACTTGGTTTGCCAATGAGAAGTAAGTGCTAATGCCATAACTGAATTCATTAGGAACCCATGCCTTTAATTATCAACTACTGCAGGACAAACAAGAATCAAGTTATTCGCTAATTGCATTTCCCCTTCCCTGCAAACACATGCACAGACATAACTAGTATCAGTGAAAATCTCATCTTTGATGCATGTGTTTCCTCATATGCAAAAAAGAAAAATTTGTGTTTGTCACTGAAAGGGTTACTCTATTGATTCCACCTTGTGTATATGTATTCAGTATTCTCCTTCATTCTTTTGTGTGTGTCTTCAAAGTAGATCCTCTTTATGAAAATAAACAAATGAGCAAACAAACAAATAAAACCCTTCTCTTAATTAAGTGCCTGGTATTCATTAGGATACTTTTATCCATTGCTGAAGAGATCGTCATGCGTACATTTAGAAATAATTTGATCTTGCGAAGAAAATTCTAATAAAATTAGGCAGCAAAAAGCTAGCAGTAAATAGCCTCTGGGATATGGTTTCTTCTCCTTGACCACAAGCCAGGTGAATTCAAGCAGAATCATCCACAACAGGATCAGAAGCACATATATACTATTTTCTTACATGCTGCAGTGCTGCATGTGAATTTTCCATGTGTCTCAACTGCCATATTTGCTCATCTTTTTGAGCTTTCACTTGAAAACTCTAAGCTATCAATAGTCTATCAAAGATCTTGAAGGTGACTACAGAGTACAAATGCAATCATGCACTGATAAAAAGCATTGGAGCATATAGCTGGAAAAGAAAAGGCACTGGAGGCCCTTTAGCATCCATTGAGACACTGATCACTGAGGACTGAATAGCAAGTGAACCGTGGGGCTATTTCTAAGACGCTAGGACCTCCAAAGCTAACTTTGGTACTGTGACAGCTTTTTTCCACTTAATGGTTTGTGTCTGTTCTTAAGCACACAACATGGGATTAATTTTCCCCAAGAAATCATAGTTTGCTGACATAAAAGAATCATGTTATCTGCTGAATTTCTGCCATGAAGTCTTCCTATAAACTATCCTATTTCTATAAAACCAAGGAGATATTTAAATGTTCAGTAGATGATAGTGAAATAAATTTTCAAAAAAGGGTTCTGTCAAATATTTTTGAAAATAAACAAGATATATATTTTTCTCATCCAAATAAGTATGGATTGGTATTACTTCTGGGAATCTGTCCAACTCGTCCTATCTTTCCTATAGCCTCCGTGCTCTACAGAGCAGCTTGCTTTCTTATCTCCTTTAGTTTGCTCTTTGTTAGGGACAAAAGATAAATGCTTTCAACTTACCTTTATACATATAGAAATTTTTATTCCTCTTAATATCAAATAACTGAAAATATTTTAGAAGTCATACCCTTTAGCATTCCTAGAAATATCACAAGATTTTGGTCTTCTCCTTCAAAGGTATAAAGAAGACTTTATATCACAGTATGTGATATAAATGCACATTTGTAAGACTATTAGAAGCCCTTGCATCCACTCTGTCACAATACTGTAACGCATTCTATTGTAAAAGCTTCCATTTTGGAGAAATTCCCTGAAAACCTGCATCATATAAAGTGTGTTATTTAAAGAAACTGTGTGTTAACCTCAGCTGGATCTCTGAAATAAACAGCAGAGATACTGTGATGCTGATAGAACTTTGACAGAAAGTTCACATTTGCCATTAAACTAAACATCATCTAGAGCAAATTGCCCTGAGCTGCTAAACTGTACTAGAAAGATTTATAATGTTCATTTATTTTAGACTTAGCAAAATCAAATGTAACTGGTCCAGACAAGATTTAATAGCACAATGAACTGAAGTTTTTAAAACATTATTTGTAGTTCGGCAGTTAAAGTATAATAAAAAATATGGTTTGTTTGAAACACCCTTGAAAGTCGACCTTGCTATCTCAAGGTGAGATCAGATTTTCCTTAAATGTTTGTCTTTGATAGTGCAAAATCTACAGTTACTTCTAAGAATCCTTAGCTATGACCCTTTTCTTGTACTAATCCTAGGCTTCCTTTGCTTCTGCTTGAGCCCATAGTTCCTCAAGGTTTATGTGATGCATAGAGAACAGCACAGTTCCTTCCTGCTTGTGAGAATGTTTTACACAAATAGATCAACTTAACTCTTGATATTTTTTTCATCTATAGCTTAAAAAAAACCCTGAAATTCTTTCAGTCATTCTTCATAGCTCATCTTTTCCAGTCTTCTAGTTATATCCTGTTATCTTCATTTGTTATCTTCTTCATATCCCCGGTTACTTATTCAAATATTAGTTTCATGGCTGGTTGTAATATTTTTCCATTGTGCCTAGTG
Source organism: Ibidorhyncha struthersii (assembly GCA_013398815.1). Lineage (NCBI taxonomy): Eukaryota > Metazoa > Chordata > Aves > Charadriiformes > Charadriidae > Ibidorhyncha > Ibidorhyncha struthersii. The sequence goes on along the minus strand of VZSZ01006178.1, from coordinate 204,630 downwards.
GTGCTTGTTGTACCTTATGGTGTTTGTTTCGTGCCTTGATCTAACACATCCTTTTAGTTATATAGTAACAATATACTTTTATCTAATCTTTTCATATAGTTTTCAATGAAATAAACACCAACTTGTCATACTTTCACCTGGGTTATCATAGTAAGTAAGAAGCAACTCAGTTTGAGACTACCATTGATACTTACAGTTTATGTCTAGTCTTCCCTTTGACTTTTTTTTTTTTTTAGCACTAGGCCTGTTCAGTGCCCAATGAGAATTCATGAAGCGCTAAAGGCCATCCTAGGGTTGGAAGGAGCTGAAGTGGCCATCGTGTTTACATCTTCTGTTCTCCTTCTCATCTTTTCTAGCTGAAGATGAAGTAATAAACCACTCCTTCAGGCACAAGCTCAACAATCTTTTAGTATAAAGCTATTGCAGGTAAATAAACAAAAAGAAAATGTTAATCAAAAGATATAAAAGAAAGGAAAAAAAGTCCTCTGAATCCAAAACACTGAGTCCTTCTGCCACATCTTTTCTGAGGAAAATCCATGTATTCAATTCTTCTTGAAGTCTCCTACTAGGTAATTTCAAATTTACCAGTGCTGCATGTGTCCCCAGTTCTTTGTGTAGGACTTTTGCTCTTGTCCTAACTCACAACTCCTCATTACTGTTTTTCCACAAAGCAGAACTGCTTAATTTTCCGAAGTCCTAAAAGGACTTTAATATCTGGAGGTAGGATTTCAGTTGCCAGGTTAAAAATAACAACAGCAAGAGAACAATATCTTCTCAGAGTATCCCAGAATGATACTATAAAAACTTGTGAGAGATTAGGAAAAATAGGATATATAGAATTTCACAGCTAATCACCTTATGAGTTACCAATATTTTGTTGTGTAAACCAGTTTGTGAATATGTACATCTTTAAATAAAAAAATACAAATAAAAAAACAAACAAAATCTGGCAATGCTTTGGAAAATGGAGGGAATAAGGTGCCATTACAGCCCTTGGGCATTATTGGGAGTAAAGACACAGTCATTTTATGTGTATTTTATGTACCAAGTGTGTTAGTTTTAATAGTCAATAAAAAACATGTTTACCATAGCAGATGCTACATCACACATGGTAGCTTCTCAAAGAGGCATACTTTGTGATTCATTTCCATGACAGCAAAAAAAATCTGACTGAAATTGTTGGAACTTAAGAGCTGAATAAATATCTGAAATTGTCTTCTACTCACCTAGAAGTCTTCTTGGCTGTTTGCTGCTATATGCTGTTTTCCCAAGTAATCCTGCAAAATGGCTCCTAATTGCAGAAAGTAATAGAGCTCCATTAAGTATAGTAGCCAAGAAAAAGAAAAACTTCTATTCAGCATGCATATAGAACCTTAATAAAAAATTTTTTGTACATTTAGTATTGCTTGGTGAAATAAAAATGTATTAAAATCCAAGTAGGCCTTTAAATGTTTGGATTAAACAACAATTACTCTTACACAAAGAAAAAGGTGGTGGAAGTACAGTTTGGTTAGACTGCCAGAATGTCAAGATTCATATCTTTAGTTTGACACGAGTGAAGTGAATAAGCATGGCTCATTATTTATGGATAAATATGGCTAATATTAGTTATGATTCTAATTGATAACCAAGTAGAGATACTGCTGTGTGCCTGCACAATGCATTATCAGTATTTTGCCATTTTGAGTATGCTATAAGTATGGGGTGCTGACGAACTTGTTATCGTAAAAACAGTACTTCCTTATACAGGAAGCTGAAAATGCGTTATTACAAAGCTGAGGGCTACCCTACACCAACTAAATCCAAAATAAGCAAGAGTGCTAAGGCTTTCAAAACTGAAAGAGTGAAAAGAAGGAGCGATAAAGGTATTTGCTGTTCCAAAACTTGAGATGTTTCATCTCTACCTGGAATCTGCTCTGCTTCTGCTCTTTACTTCCCTGTCTATTACTAGAGAAAACACTTCAAATGACTGTAGTTTCGGATACGAATGTCTTACTGCTTCTAGTCCACCAGAACCTACAGCAAAATACCTTATCATACTATGCATTCACTAGAAAACAGAATTGATGATATATATTTCCCACCCACAAAACCTTTCCATTGCCACAAAAAGAGTGGTAGAAAAGGGAAGTTTTTATGCCCATCTGGCATGAAACAGGTTGGGAGGGGAATGAAAAAACTAAAAACATTGCAAGAAGACAGTGCTGGGACAGAAGTGAAGCATTATCTGCAAAGCTAGATTTGGGTAGCTTAGCAAAAATACAGTCTTCTACTATTTCTCAGAGGCAGATGTTATGAGCAGTGTTCATTAATATCTTTCAGAGAATTTTTTCCACCTTAAAGGTGCTTGGTTGCAATGTTTAAATCGATCAAATCTCTTTGGGACTAAAAACGTGTATTTCATCTTAATTCAGAGGAACCCCAATGTGGAAATTCTTAAAAATATTTAAGGACTTAGAAATACATGAAATTAGTTTGCCTTCTCAAACAAGAGAGAAAAGTGGATCCAACATCTCTGTCTCCGGCTTACACAGGTCTCAAATCATGGGTAGTTTTTTTCTCTCCCTGTATTATCTCTGTGTGTCTTATAGTCTGGATGCTGCTTTTCCACCTCTGTTTCCTTTCCTCTAGAGAAGAGTGATAAACTGAATTGTCCACAGTTTTACATGGATCATGGGGCTCACGGGGCATTTCTTTTATTGTTGCTAGTGTCCCTCTCAGCTTCTTTCAGAATGAATTGTACTATCTGCTGGGGAGTCCCTGAGTAAAACTTTATCCATTTCTGTTGAATTCTGTCGAATGTTGTCAGCATTTTGGGGTGGATTTATTAGAACTTTTCCCCAGATGCTCTAATGAAGACAATATTTACATTTCTAGAAAAAGAAACGTGATGTCAAGCAGAGGGGAAGCAATTCCAACAACCGAACACAACAAATGATCCATTTGTAGGAAGGAAGGTCTCAATTAGTTCTGTGAATCCTAACAAAAATGCAAATTAAATGGGTCACCCTGCTCCTTGCCAGCTGCCTGTCTTTGCATGGATATTTCCCAGGGAATGATTTCTGGGCAGTGTAGATCTTGATCACAAAGGAGTATCATGAAAGAACCATGACAATGCTGAGAGCTGTTTGGGAACCAAGTGGTGGAGTGGATGTATGAACTGTCATGTAAGGTAAAATTTATAAAATTATAACTTAAGGACAAATTTGAAGGTAGTCAGGAATTTGGAAACATCTGCTTATGTTATCCCTTGGGAATTTAATCTTATATTTTCAAATGTCTGCCTCACTTGCTAAACATTTTTTTTAATAAAAAGAGCCCCACCTCCCACATCTACAATTTCTGACGTTCGTACAGAGTTCTTCAGTCTTTGGCACTATCAAGCTTCCACTTATGTTAAGAAGCATGTCTTAGCAAAACTTAACACTTACATATTCATTAGAAAGTGGCTGTGGGATAACATTTTTTTTACCATGGGACAACTCCACTGTCTGCTGGATTGTTTTTGCTGATTTAAAATTAAGGGAATAGCAGATTAATTTGATTTTCATAGTAGAAAGTTATCTTTGTTTATTTGAAAGTGTATTTTCCGCTACATGAAGAAAGCAACTTTTCTTATATAAAGGTAAGGTAAAGACTCTGAAAATCAGCTGGAAATAGGAATATGCTAATACACTCTTCCACAGTAAAGCTGACATAAATTTTTCCACATAATGTCTCACTACAAGAAAGACACTGAGGTGCTGGGGCATGTCCAGAGAAGGGCAACAAAGCTGGTGAGGGGTCTGGAGCACATGTCTTATGAGGAATGGCTGAGGGAACTGGGGCTGTTTAGTCTGGAGAAGAGGAGGCTGAGGGGAGACTTTATTACTCTCTACAAGTACCTGAAAGGAGGTTGTAGAGAGATGGGGACTGACCTCTTCTCCCTCGTGACAAGTGACAGGACGAGAGGAAATGGGTTCAAGTTAAGCCAGGGGAGGTTTAGGTTGGATATTAGGAAAAAAATTTTCACTGAAAGGGTTATCCAGCATTGGAATAGGCTGCCCAGGAAGGGGGGGGATTCACCATCCCTGGAGGTGTTTAAAAAAAGGGTAGACGTGGTACTTGGGGATATGGTTTAGAAGTGGTTTTTGTCAGGTTAGGTTAATGGTTGGACTCGATGATCTTAAAGGTCCCTTCCAACCTTAACGATTCTATGATTCTATAATCACATGTGGATTCTAGAAAAAATCTAAAATGTATTTAAGTATGTACATAATAGTTAATTTATACTTGTCATACACAGATATTTCATAGATGCAGAAGTTTTAAAAATTATATGTTTAATAGTGATGCCCAATAAAACTTTCAGCATCTGACTTGATTATTCCTAGTTGTACAGTTTTCCTCTGTGTATAAAGCTATTGCTATACAGATGATAGGGTAGCATATTAACATATCTCTATGTATGTATATGCATATACTCAAATCAGTCAAGAACTATCTTTGGTAGCAAGAATATTCTAATTGCATCAATCTCAGTTAAAAAAAACAAACAACACAACACTGTTCAATAAGCAAGATAGTTTAAATCCCATTCAGAAATCCCCATGCTATCCTGTTGATGCAACAGTTACTGTTTCAGCTGTAGAAAAGTCTAGCCCTTTTCTTCTTTCTCTCTCCTCAGAAAATAAATTTAAGATTGTTCAGTCTTACCTTGCAGAGTAAAAGTAGGTTAATTACAAAATGTGTAACGATTTTCAGCATCATTCTCACATGATTTTGTTCTCAGTTTATTTTGTGGTGTGCAAAGTACACTTGGTTTTATCAGTAAAAGAAATTGATATAACTTGAATACACAGAGAGCCTAATACTGACGTAAATCAATATAACACAATTTAAGTCAAGTTAACTACATAAATTTTCCCTAGAGGAAGATCTAACCTGGAGAGTCAATCTGCTCTGCACAGAAGTGTCACTGTTACTTTTCTGACCACAGCAACCATGTCATTCTGCCCTTTAAGGAATACCGAATGCTAAAGTATCCCTTCTAGATGTAAAAAACTCATTCTAATATTCCATTTTATGTGTCTGACAGGTGGCCTGACATTATATGTTGAAAAGAAAAAAAAAATGCCTAAAACTATGTCTGACTTTCATCTTCAGTTGGTTGTGGATACAGATTTTAAAATAATATTTTTATTATTTCCATCTGCCTTCAAAAACAAATGATGTGCTGCCTGCCTTCTTACCACTGAAGACAAAATTTAAAAAGAAAATCTGTATCTATTTTATCCATTTTATGCTACAAGATTATTTTTTTTTCCCCCAAAATTGTTTTAAAGTGATGATTGAGCAGTCTGTAATACTAGGGTAGGTTGTCTTTTTTTTTCATCAATGTTTTGATGAAAAAATGCTTTTTTAGTAACAGACTGTACACTGTTTTTACAATATATCTATTTTGTATGAACATGTTCTAGTATACCACTGAATAACTGAAATCCCAATCTAGATATTACCTCATAAAACCATGTTTTTTTCTTCAAAACAGTGCTGCAGAGGTCCATGGATTTTAGTCAACCATTTACTTCTTTTTGGCTGCCTGTGGAAATACATATTGTAATTGAGCAAACAGTCCCTGCTACACTGAGAAGGAAGAAAGCCTTGTGCTAGTGCAAACATAGTCTGGAGAGATATCTCAGTAACGACGGGGCAATGGGAAGATGAATCACAGACATTGTAAAACACTGCAATTTGAATATAAATAATGAGTTCTGATATTTGGTCTTAGTGAATGGAATGACTATTCTCTAACTAATAAATGAATAAATACAAACGTACAAGGGACCCTGGACTTGCTGTAAGGAATACAAGGGCTTTGTCAATTTTCCAGCTACTGCCACATCTGTGATGTAGTGCAGAGCTATCTATTTCCCTGAGATAATTAATTAAGCCAGATATAGAAATCTGGACACCGGCATAGATTTATTTATTCTGCCTCTCAATCTGTTACATCTGTCATCCTTGCAAAACTGACGGTAACGCTCGGTACTGAGAGATGAACAGGGTAGCTTCCACTGCAGAAAAAAACACTGAACCCTCTCTGTGTCCTGTTGTATCCACTGAGAGAATGGACTTAGCCTCAAGAAAAAGCAAAGGAAACATTTTCACCTGATCTCTCACATCTTTAGCTACATTGAAACAAAAAGCTTTCAATAAAAAGCCTCTAGATTTGAATTGGGTATTCCTTGTCTGCCAGAGGCGAAAAGACTTTTTAGTAACTTGCAGTAGGAAATGTAATCTGCTTATTTTTTTTGTAGGTTAGGGAAGCAAGGTTTTATTTACATAATACTTCATTTACACTTGTCATACACAAACCTCAGGATTATATTCCTTTCCTCCTTTTCCCAGCAGTATTCAAACAAAGCTTTTAAGTCTTTACTGCCTTGTGTCATCATTTACAGCTGAGCAAAGTGCATGCAAATTCTGCTGCTCCAATTTGCTATTTGCTATTCCAAACCCTCTCTGCGAGTGCAAATTACATACGAATGTGAAACCACAGAACAAGTGCTAGATTGCCACTCTGGGAAAAAATGTAGTACATAGAGTGAGGTAACACAAGATTATCTGCAGTCTTTAAGGGCCACTTACAGCTTCAGCCTGGAAGGTCCACTTATAAGTGAGGGGCACTTCAATTTTAGGAGTAAGGGCTGACATTGAATTTTTTACTGTGACATACTGAGCCAACAGCAGCCTAATCCAAAATCCATTAAGAATTTTTTTTTCCATACACTTCAACAGGTTTTGGCTCCAACACTGTCATACTTTCTGCATACCACCTATCTGTCTCTGTCTGTTTCCAAACTAACAAGCTTCTACTCCCACATTTTGCTTACTTTTTACTATTAACATTTCTTAAACATTTTCCAGGATTAAAATTTTAAATCCTTAACTAAATATTAAGCTAATGTTCTCACATGCCATTTTCACATGACAATAATTTTGGTAGCTCATTGTTAAATGCAGTTTTAAATCTACATGAACAGCATGTTTGTTGACACATCTAAGATCTCTTTAAAAGATTCTTAGTCACCGCAGTATCTTTACTTGCCAATAATGCCTGGTGTTGTAAAATGTGTAATCCTAATATACTATTTTTTACTAACAGCATCCCAGTTCTTTTCACCTGAAAGTTTTATCCATCTGCCAGTTAATCACAGTAGATTTCTGCTTTGCTGACAGCTTTTTTTGTGTCCCAATGGCTGTCCTACCTGTATTCTTCTTCTGCCTTCCTGGTTTGATGTCTTGTGCAATGAAGAAGATACATGTATTAGTTCCCTCTGAGAGCAGCCAGAAAATTATCCTGAAAAGTAATGGAGTGATGGATAAAATACAACAGAGGGAACTCAGTGCTGGTTGAAGCACTTTCCAAGCCAAAGGGCACTGGCAGATAGAAAGAAGGGAGTATCAGAAGGATATGCTACTGTTAGATGCTGACACAACCTTTACTATAGTTCTGTGAGAAAGACACGGGTAGCAGAGGAGTGATGTATTAATGTAATGCAGTTAAGACTGTGTCACTTTTTATTAACAGTGACATGTCCTTCTGGAATAAATTATACACGTTATTGTAAGCTAAAGCAGCTGGGTTGGGCATTCATAGAATGAAAGAATCACAGAATGGTTGAGGATGGAAGTGACCTCTAGAGGTCATCTGGTGCAATGCCCTTGCTCTAGCAGGGCCACCTACAGCCGGTTTCTCAGGACCACGTCCAGAAGGCTTTTGCATATCTTCAGGGACGGAGACTCCACAGCCTCTCTGGGAAATCTGTGCCATTGCTTGGTCACACTCACAGGATGAAGTGCTGCTTTATATGTGCAAGGAGCTGCCGGTGTTTCAGGAGGTTTGTGCCTTGTCTTGTGTTTGATTACAGTAAAAGCAGAGAAATTTTATGAAGAAAATTTTCAGATAAAGAAGTATCTTTACTTGTTTTCTTGTCCACCATTTAATTCCTATCATATGTATAGATGCATATGCATGAATACAGGTAAAGTTTGCTGCATGGAAAATGCTGCAAGTGAACCACTTTCTCTTCAGTGATAAGTTCATTTGCGTGTTTTGATTGCTTGTTTTTGACAAGTAACAGTTTCATTAATGCAGGCTTCATATTGAATCAGAACACAGAAGACATAAGAGGATTAAAAATAGGCCTGGAACAGTCTACTGGTAATATAATGTAATCATCCACTTGGGGGAGATGACGAGTTGCTCATATGATAATGGTGCGTAATACCGCACAGCTATTAATTAAGAGGAAGAAATTTGCTTGCAGTATGGCTTGCAAAAGAAAACAGTTTCCAAACCAATAAGTCTATGATCTTTCTGTGGTGTACATGCATGCATGTATACCACAAATGGAAACAAAGACATACATTCCTTGGGATCTCCTTTGAAATCCATTTGGGATTCAAATAGGGAAAAGCTCATCTCATGAAAAATTGTAAGTTCCCTTGATTATAGTACCACTGGGATTTGCCATGATGCAAGTACATCAGTGGTTGTCCATCAACAGCTTCCAGTATAGTAAATTTCCCACTGGTCAGATGCTCAAGTGGTGTGAATGGCATAGTTCAATCAACTGCAGTGGTCCTATGGCAGTGTACAGGGAGTAATGCTTCAAGCAGCTTTCCTTTTCATATTTGTACCTGTAAAACTCTTGTTATTTCATCAGAACCCATAGACTGCAAATGCTTAGGCAGCAACATTTCTGGAAGTTTCATCTTCCATTTGTCAGAATGAAAGTTGTGAAAACACAGTGTCTAGGGGTCCATGTTTTTCAAGGCTCTAGAATATTGTCCTTATGACAGTGACGAACCAGACTTTTTACTTTGGTCTGAACACTATGAGTGGCTTTGGAGCTACTAAGGAAATGGCAACAGTGGTGCTTTAGTGCCAGCCATTTGAGACTACCTTCCAGCCATATGAGACAAGCTGCTTCTGTGGTTCTGCAAGAAATGTGATGTCGTTGGAGGCACATGGCAAAATGCAAAAGCACCTTGAATCAGGAAAAAAGAGCCCCAAGTTTCTGCTCCAAGCTGCACCAAAAATATGATTTCTTATATTCATATTAAGGAAAAAACATGCTGGTACAATTTAAATTGGCATCCAAAGGATTGACACCAGTGTTTCAAATTTATATCTAAATATGTTAAAAAGTCACAGTAGGGAAGTGTCACTGATATGAGATTCAGGCCTATTCTTCCTGAGAATGCTCAAAATTTACAACTCCTATGATCAAATTTACTTTCCCTGATTTACTCTAGCAATATACTTGCCACAGAAGTTTACTTATTTAAAGAAAGTGTAAAATGCAGACAGGCATGTTTATCATCAAACCACCTGAGAAGGCTTTTGTTAACTATGAATTATTAAGATAATGTACTTCCTGGAAGCATAATGGTTAAAGACAGTAAGCCCACAACCAAGAAAAAAAAAACAATAAAACACCATCCCAGCCTTTGCTCATACACTGTACCAGTAAGACCTAATAGCCAAGCATGTATATGCACGTATAAGCATTAAGCTCCACGAAAATATGGTCTAAGTTCCAGCACAATTTGTGGTCTCCATCACACAGCCATCTTTGCTCCAGGTTTTGTGACAAATTCTGCTACGCTATTATCTATTCCTTCTGTTTTTCCTTTTTTAGTAAAGCCTGTAATATATACTTGGTATGTAAAAAAGTCGTGCTTCTTGGCTGATAAAGTTAACAGATACTGGATCAACAGCTTTTGTTTCAAAGTTCACTGCTTTTGAAATGTATTTGTATCTACATTCATTCATATATAAAAATATACACATCTATGTATCTTCATATTATATTGTGCAAACATATACTATATATGTAAACACAGTTAGTTATAAATAAAACAAAGATTAAAATTGGACCTTGTAAGAAAGTACCATGATGATCTGACTGAAGGTGTTCTCCTGAATCAGGGTTTATCTCAATCCTGTAAGTTTAAAGCAATGGCAATATTTCCCCAATTCCTCATTTTTCAAAGTGTTGAGTAGTTATGGTGCTGAATGCTTTCCTCATACAGAACAGTCCACAGAAGTAAGGGATTGATAAAAGAAAGGCCTTTTTGTTGTTACACTGGACCAGAACAAAACTGGAAATGTTTAATGGACTGAATAAAATATCCTACGGGATGATGAAATGTGACCTATTAATGCAATATGAAATAGTGCTTTTCTCCCTCTTGTTAACGACAGACTTGCTATAACATTGCTGAAGAACCAGAGCCAATCATTTTCTGATCTTTAATGCTAGGGCCAATTTAACTTCCCAGAAAACCGTGGGGGTGAAATGTCAAGACAAAATTGCTGCCACACAGAAATTGGTGTATTATCCTCTTGGCCTGTGGGTCTACAGGTATGTGAAGAGGCTTGACATAAGATTGGTTCACTATAAGGATGCTGAAGAGGTGTAGGCAAATCCACTTCTGATGTGACAGTCTGTCGGGTGAGGGGCAGCACTGTGCAGTGATTCTTTCTTTTCAGTCTCCTTTTCTGGCAGAATGGAGCATAGAGTCATGCCAAGAGTTAAATTAGTCTGTAAATTCCATGCTTCTGGTAGACCTAATGAGGATTTCTGTGGGCAATAATACCTCTGGTTCCTCTGGTTAAAAAGCAAAGCAAAACTTTGAAACAGAATGAGCAACAGAAAAAATGTTTATTCACTGAAAAAGAAATTATATACACAAATAATATTTACATTAATGTTTACTACTGTATGTATGTATTACATATCTAAGTATGTATAAATACAAATAATATGAACTATATATATAACATATACTAAACCAAATCAAATAAATCAAACTCTATTTAGACACATACACACAGCCGTAAACACAAATACCTGATTGGAAATCCAGAGGCATAAAGAAGTGTATAATCCTATTTACTGAATATTTACACTGAAGTTTTTCTATATAGAAATATGAAGTCAAATCATGCACATGTCTAAGTGCCTGCAAAACTTGTACAGTAGTTGCCATATATATACATTTAATCGTTTGGTTTTCCTGGTCTGTACTGTATTTGGTTCTAATTTGAATAAATTTAATTTATCGTATAATATGTGATGATAATTAGTAGAGAACCGTTGATGTTTCCACCAAAAATAGAGAAAAAACTCAGGAAAACTCTTCAGAGGTGAATCGAGGTTCACGGTGAGTTTGTGTAAGCATGCTGCCATTCATTCCTAACCAAAACCTTCACATCTTTGTATTCAACATGAAAAACAGTCCATGCAGACACATTCTGCAAATGGTTTCTTTAGGAAACCTTTCTCTACTTTCTCTTTTGATCCCCTCTTCCCTATTCTAGATCAATATGACTGGCAGGCCACTTTTTCTGATTCCTATTTATACCTCAGAAGAGGGAATAATGGATCTTCTGGGTCAGTTTTCCATGGCTGTATGTTAGTTTGCACTTTTCTTTCAATGTCACTGGGGATAATGACTCAAGGTACAAAGTGATGGAGAATCAGGACCAGGTGTCTAGAAGATTTGTAGATGATGGTGCAATCAGCCTGTATTTGTGAAAATACATGATTTTGTTTCAAGTGAATATTTGGAGTGGTAATTCATGACAAGCTATAGGATTTGTAACAACCTGACTAGCAAAATTCAGAGTGAAATGTCTTGTCTTTCCTAAACAATGAGCCTTAAAACCCTTAGATGAAGAAATAGAAGAGAACATGCAGGAAATTAGTGCTATTGTTCACATTTGATTAAAGATAAAAAAAGAGAAGACAAGTGAAAAGGGAATGATTTGAATTTTTTTAATCTGGTAGTGTCTTGATTAAGAGATCAAATGATAGTAATAAATGATAAAGCATTAAATTCAAAATTAAAGCAAAGTGAGTTTCACAAGATATACTTAATCTATATCAATAATTCTTCCCATATCATTCTTGTCAAAGGACAGCCTTGCTTCATGAAAACGAAATGTAGTTAGGATGTCACTTAATTACAAGTCATATTAAAGATTGGTAAATGAAAAGAGATGGACTTAAGCAAGCATATGTTTCTCATAGATGCCTTAAGAGCATATTTTCTTCTGCAACAGGACGTAAAGTCAGGTTCTTCTTCCAGGAATACTCTCTGAAGAAAGTCTAGAGACAAAATATGTTCTGAATTTTTCAGTACAATGGCAAAGAATTACTGGAGCCATGAATCTTTTCATGTTGAAACTTCTGGGGCAAGTACAGTCTATAAAAATACTGACAGTCAAGATTAGTAATATTTATTCTGTAGCTTGTGATCGTTGCTGTATTAGCCGCTAGAAGTGACAGGGTCCTACCTTTAGAAGTTCATGTTGAGCTGATTCTTTCTGGGGTTTGTCTTTTAAAAAATCACTGTGTAAAGAATAGGAATTTTGGAAATATCTAAGCTAGCTTTGTCTTCCAGATCAGCTATAATTATCAGAACTGGGTTTATACAACTATCACTACTAGTGGTATACTTCCTATTATGCTTCCCTTCTTCTCCAGCAATGTGCAAGGTGCAGAGCAGGATAAGGCCATTTGGGGACTGGATGCTGAAGGAGAAAATGGGTGGAAAGGTACGTTCCCACCACATTGCCATTCCTCCTCAGCATTGTAATGTAGCAGCACGGTCCATTTTGTGTTGTTTCTATTGACTTCAGTGGGATTATCCATTACTACAGCAGTACAATAATATGAGTGTGATAATCCCACCTCCTTTCTGCATCAGTTCATTTTGCAAGGTTTTTCTATATGCTTTGAGAGGGTAGGGAACAATAAAGCTTTGCTTGTCTTCTGTACGTTGCCTCTGCCATTGTCTATCTGTTAAAAGTGTGCACATCTGTGTGCAAAGATTCAGACAAGCTGCTGCAGTTAATTTTTATGGCTAATAACTTGATTCTGACATTTCTGAACAGAGCATTATAAGGCCTGTCTTTTAGCCTGAAGCAGGTAATGGTGTCATATGACTGACATCCTGAATACTGTCTTAATTATGAAGAAAACTGGACACTGTGATACTATAATGTTTCACTGGGAAAGCTGAATAGGTGCCAGTGAGGGATGACAGTACAGAAGAATGTATCATCAGTGATCATAGCAATGCCCATCCATTTCAAGGAATTTGCAAGGAAAGAGTGGTTTAAAATAAGTTATTCTTCTACTTAGCTGCCTACACTGCAACATTTTTTCCACGTCATATTTTCCTCTGTATTTCAGTGCTTACTACATATTCCAAAAGACACAAAGGTTCCTTCACCTTTGGTTTGTAACATTTGGTTTGAGCCACATAAGCCATAACTCAACCTTATTAGAAAAGACAAAAAGATCAGTCCTTAGTCATTAAAAAACACGTAGCATTTCAGTTTTCACATTGCTTAAAATCCTGAAAGTATCTTAATTCCAGTGGGACAGAAATTCACTCTGATTTGCAGATTACATCCATCAGTGGAATATATGTAATGAGGCTTTGAGTGTCTCAGTCTCTTGCTACAGTTAGGATTTTTTTAAAGTTGCATTTTCAGAATAAATAAAGTATCTTGCCTCAAGTTTCAGAGTGTAAGCAACATTAGAAAGATGTTGTGGACAGTACAACATTTAACTTTGTGCTACATTAGTTCATGGATTTGCCTGTGGGTGATCAGGTACATGGCACTGTTAAAAACAGGCTGCTGAAATCACTAGGGTGCTCAGCTAATTGAACTGCTATATTGATGGAGCTTGGAAATCTCATCTTGTGCTGTCACCGGAGGGTTATGTCCCACTGGTCAGGTGCAGTCAGACAGTTCTCAGTGGGTTCTGCACACTGGTGGGGGAGAGACTCAAGTCCTCTTTTATTATTTCTTCAATGCACTTTAGAAAGGTCTGTGTGTTGGGGTCATTCTTTATATGAGCTCAAAGTCATTAGTTGGTCTCTAAGCTTGTGCTAGTTTTGTGGTTTGGTGGTTCTGCAGGTAATTGGGCTTAAAAAAATCTAAACTGTTAATTGAATAGCAAGATGCCTTCCTTCACAGACCTTTGAGACTACTCAGCCTGCCTGCATTACTGTAAAAACCTTACAATATTTGCCTTCAGAGAAAAATAAAATTGATGCCATTATTCTTTTGCAAGCAAACTAAAAAGAAAATAACAAGAGTCCTAATTCAGCAACAAGACCTGATACTGCTTCTGCTTCAAAGCAATAAGAAATAATGTTCAGATTGGCAAGGGCACTCTCTAGCCCCTTTGATCCAACTCAGAGCCTCAGGTTCATAAAAGTTCTCATACCACAGCTATAAATACAGAAACAACAATGGAATATCCACCTGTGTCTTTTGGAAATGCTATTTGAAGTTAAGTTTCTCAAGAAGTCCATCTTAAGGATGAAAAGCAGATTTTGTATCCCACATGGGTACTGTTTTGGCTATGACCCATTAATAAAAGACAACTATCTTCTCGTAAATATTGGTCTAATAAAAATTATTGCTGCTGAGCTTTTCAAAGCATTCTAGAGGCTGTCCATGCATGTTTTCCTTTTATTTCAATGGATACTATCTGTCTATTTTCTGCCTTGAAAACTCAAATTCATTTTCAGAATTATCTCCCTAAACAACTTAAATTCAAATTGCTGTGAAATATAATGTTAATTCCTACATCATATATCAGACACAGACAGGGGATATATTCTTGTCCTCTTTAATAAGTCTTTAGGAAAGTAGTTCAAGGCAAAGAAATATTTATTGTACTAATCCATAAACACAAGGGAAAAATAAAAACGTGCCAGCTGAAACAGGGTTGTTAAATACACGTGATACCCAAATTGCATGGTTACTGGGAGTGATTTTGTAATCATTTAATGAAAAAAAAATGGAAAATACTTTCAAAACCAAAGAACTTTCATACTTAACTAAAATTTCATACTCACTAAGGAATAACAGATTAGTTGTGCTGATAAGTCTGTCAAGTGTGGCCAGCCAGCTGAAACACCCCCTAAAAATTTCCATAAAGAAAACCTACAATTTAAGAGCTACATAAAACTCTGTGCAATTTCTCTTGCCAGAAATTCCAAGAAAGAAGCAAATGAGACACACATATATTAAGTAGGTATTTCCTGAGAAACCATTATCACCATAAAACAGCTGAGCAGGTCTTTTGACTTCTCTCTGAAACTACCAGTCAAATAGAATGAGGGATTGTTTGCCTGTTTTGAAAAATATAGGAATATGGGAAGCCCTGAAGTAAACAAGCTTGCTCAGGTCCCAGGCAGTTGTGTGAATTATTTGGTAGTTATGTTAGTTTCAGTAGCAACTTTGCTCAGGTCAGATAGACGTATATCATTATGGAGGCGATAACACTGATCCTGCAAACTTACCTGAGCTGATGGAGGCAGTGGCCTCAAGGTAGTGCTTAGTCAGAATCTCCTCCCGATGTTGAAAATGCAGGTAGAAACTGTATATTCTGAGAATTGCTTTTGATGAAGGAGAACAATCAAAATTGCAATATTTTCATTTGTGCATGCAGTTCATAATGTAGAAGTACAACTATAAAAGCAGTTATTCTCCTGAGGTCACTTAGTTGTTTGTGTATAAGTATGCATTCTATATTAACTTGTACAGAAGGCTCCATGATAGGCTAGCTGAATCAAACATTAAACATACTTGGATAGGTATACTTAATGTTAAATACTGGGTAATGTTATGGATTTTTTACTAATTTTATATAATTACAACCCTAGAGTGTTGAATTACAAAGGCAATGAGGGTCATGTATTCAGGTGTCTAAAAATTCATCCGCTGTATTTCAAACCAGAGGTACTTATAAACCATATATATCATTGAATGTAGATTGCAGTCATTTCTGAAAACAGAATTTGTAATCCTTTTTGGTTATATAAAGCACAGATATTTAACAGAATTAACTTTATAGACAGTCCCATTTTGATAATTATAGCTGTAAGTTTTCAAATAGAATATCCCAGGTTGAAAGAAGCTCAAAAATCAGATTCTGAGTAATTTTTAAGCTGTATGTTTTGCAGAACTGCAGCAGCAGAACAGCATCTATGGTTTTAAAGACTATTTTCTGGACACCTAATATATTTAAAACCTTTTCCCTCTGGTTTGCATGTTGTGGCTGGATCGTATACTGAGAACCAAGGAGGATTAGAGTCACACTGTTGACTCTGACATTAATTCATTCGACTGGTTTTGGCACTATAAAGTACAACTAATTATTACTCACAATAGTCTGAAACTAATTCTTTTCACATCATGTTGGCTTCTCAGTGCTAGCCAAAAAAGTTTTCTTCAATAAACTATTACATTACAATTTCAAATTAAAACTGAACACTAAAATTTTTCAAAAAGGTTGAGGTTTTGTGTGCAGTTTTTCAAATAATTTTAGCTTTAATGTAAACATTTAACTGGTTAACTGCTTTCAAAATAACAGCAGAAATAGAAATGACTATGAAATCTACTAAAAAATAAAAAACTATGTTCTCCTATTATACATTTACTTGAAATAATAATGTTATATTCATCAAAATGAGATGTATAGAGTAAGGCAAATACATTTTCCCTTTATTAAACAGTAAAGGTTTTCATTGTCATCACCACTGGACCAGTTTGTGTATTAAGAACATAATAAATGTAAGCTGTAAGTAAATTTTATCTAAATTATTGACAGATAAAGACTTTGCAAAGTTAAAAGGGTGAATAATTTTATAATTATTTTGTTTCTGTGCTGAATTCAGGCTCATAGTACCTTAAACTGGGACTCTACTTCACCTGGTTTGGAATAATGTACATTTGAATAGAATTAGACTCATCAGGTATCAAACAATACGAATAATAATAAAAAAAGTGTTCAGTGCTTAAGGAAATGTTCTTTCAGAGGGAACAAAACAGGATGCAAAATGCTTTCTTTTCGTGATTGTGCCAAAGAAAGGCTTGCTAAACAAAGAGTAGGCTAACGTCAGCAGAGAGAGGTGGAACCTACACGCTCCTTTCAAAGTCAAAGTTTAACAATAGCATTTCAACATTGAGTTTTATGCTGCATTTTTGCATAGACATATGAAATCTTTCATCATCACAATTGCATATTATATTTTATGCATAAAATTAATAATAATAACTATAACATCTATTTTGTTCTTAAAAATATTTATTGAGAATATTCTTTTCTCTACCAATTCAAAGGGAATAGATAAATTTTAAGTAAAAATATGTTATAAGGAAAGTCTGGAAAAGGCAGAGATAAATAATCTAGACATGGACAAAAGAAACCTATAGGTGACAGCAATGATTTCGGATGACAAAAGAGACATATATTTTCAATAGTAATCATGAAAACTGTAGGGAAGCAGCTTTTCCTCTTGTCAGACTGCTGTGATATATAAAAATAGTTTTGAGAACAGGCAATTACCTCACACATATACAAGGTTATATTTTAACTGTGGACTTAAATATTGGCCGTTCTAATATCTGATATTGTATATATACCAAACAAACTCTAGCTCAGGTCTAATTAAGTTTAACTGTATGTCAAAGCATTTACAGGATTAGGGCTTAGGATTTTCCTTTAGAACATAAATATTATTTCCATCTTGTATTTTCCATAATTTAGTAATCTTCTGATAAACAAGCAGTATGACCTATAGCAATACCCTAGATTTGCAAAATATTACTATTTTTTTCACATACAGGATGAATTGTCTTAATTACAGATACTTAATCTTTTTTCCCTCTACTTGGGAAAAACTTATATTAAATATAGTTGTGAATGAAAGTTTTGAGAGAGATTTAATTGCACTTTGATAAATATTAGATCTAATTTAATAATGTCCTTTCCGTAGAATTTTAGCTCACATGTTGTTAAACAGTAACAAATATCAAGACTTTTAGAGAAAGATGAATACTGGTATTGTGATGTTTTAAATAATTCACACTATAGAGTAACCCTAGAACATGTATGGCAGAAAACAATGTATAAGTAATAGTCTTTTCTAGGAATCATGAAGATGTTGCTTAGTTTGTAGGGGAACTATGCTTCAAGAGTTAGTGAGTTAAATAAGGGAAAAAACCTATCAAATTACATTCTATTTTAGCTTTTGGATTTTAAGCCTGTAGACATTAAACTGCAAGCAGGACTACTATTGAACAAAGGACAATATAAATGCTGTTTCATTGCTTCCACCCAAAAATGCTTTTAGAAATCTTGGGATCTTTCACAACTTACAGAAACTACTGGTTGTTATAGATCTTTTCCAATCTCTTCCTACTACAAAGGGAGAAAGATGATCTGTAGCAGGAGCACCGCTATGATCTGTAAGAAGACCTCCAGTACATTTGAGTGATAATGAGGAAAGAGAACAAAATTAATTTCTTATTTAAGTTGAGGGTTTTCTCCTCTGAAGTTTCTATGTCACCTTATATTGCGGAAGTAACAATTATTGTTATATTTGTATTTGTAGTATATTCCAGCTACCTATAACACAGTCCAAAAATGCTTACTCAGTGCTAGTAAGGATACTCAGCAGCTGGACCAGAAAACCAGATGTTCAAGGGGGAAATCAGAGGAGCACCCTGCTGGAGGATTAGCACTCTTATTAGACCTTGTGCCTCTGCACTACCTGCAGGGACTCACTCTCTTCATGAGCAGTGCCTGTGCTAAAGCTCACTTCACATCATAGAATCACAGAATCGTAGAATAATTAGAGTTGGAAAGGATCTTAAAGATCTTCTAGTTCCAAGAGACCTGTCATTGGCAGGGACACCTTCCACTAGACCAGGTTGCTCAAAGCCTTATCCAGCCTGGCCTTGGACACTTCCAGGGATGGCACATCCGCAGCTTCTCTGGGCAACCCACTCCAGTGTCTCACCACTCTCACAGTAAAGACTTTCTTCCC
>VZSZ01006178.1:158663-179377 GCA_013398815.1 Ibidorhyncha struthersii | reverse complement strand
ATTTTTGTGAATCTGACTCAGTGAAAGTCCTTTGCTGGGGCTCTGATAGATAAATCAGTGAAAGTCCTGGGAGTCTGACAGATAAATATTGAAACCTTTTAACATAACATGGTACTCTTGACTAAACGCCCTGGTCATTTCTGATCTTTTTTTTCCTTGCTAAGCAAACACTGGGGGTGGGTGGGTGCGGGGGAAAACACATCCTGCAAAAAGGTTAATCCTTCACCAGCAGAAGTTGCCAGCATGTGCTATTGGTCTTTGCCAGCAAGAGCAGACCCACAATAAAGATTCCCTCACACTACCTACCTTAAACAAATCTCTGTTCCTCGTTGATCAGCTCTCCAGACACATTGTTCTGTCCCTTGGAGCAACAGTCATGGTGGTTCCAAATGTTCTTGCTAAAGAGTGAAGAATTTGTCAAAAGCCACAAGTAAATTTTGGTAGCTGTTCAGGATATTTCTCCCATGCAGTCCAGAAGAATCTCTATGGCTTATGGAAACCTACTTCACCTAACACCGAATAAGCTTCTTCTGGCTCTGATAATAGTTTTGCAGTCTGTGATGAAATATAGACTGAAAAATTCATCCGAGGCTTTGTGGCTGCATAGTTTGTTCTAAGGTCCATTCTGTGGTGGTTCTGCTACTGTCATGACCATAGCTAGGTAATGCACAATGCTGGGTACATCTGCCAGAACTGCAAGCGTTTCTTTACACTGCAGAGATGTACCCTGTGTCAGTTCCTGGTTATGAGTGCAGAAAAATAAATACAGACCAAATGGGCGGAACTATTTGTAAATAAAAAATGTCCACAAAGCAGTCCCCCAACTCCTAGTGCTTTTGAGTAACATTCTCCAAACTATTTTCATTACATGTTGTGTTATCATAGGGTTGTTACACTCAGTTGATAAGTGGTATATGGTGATTCTTTGTGTGACAGCTCAAACTTCCATAAGTAATCTGTTTTTTATTAAGCTAATTGATATTAAATTATTGTTCTTTACCATGTATGCATATGTAAACATATTGACACAGGTTGAAAGAAACAACAGGTGAAGAATTAACGAAAGGAAATTCCACAGGCTGAGATAAAATGCTGAATGGTCAGGGGGTATGGCTTTCTGTTCTGAGTATCTGCATAGACAGAAGACCATATCAGTCATTTTACTGTTCCCCAACTTTGCAGTTTGGGGCTGCAGTCCCAAGTTGCTAAAAGACATGAGGAGAGCAAGCTGAAAAGTTAGGTGGTGGTGGTTCATTAAAACTGTGTGGGGAAAAGGGGTAAGGAAACACGCCCAGAAATACTAGCACTTTATCACTTATGACCTTTGTGTAAGAAAATGTGAAATGATTCTGAAAATCAGTGATGCACAGAGAGGGTGAGTGACACATTTCTTGGCCTTTCCATCAGGAACATTCTGCTGGAGGGCATGGGGCGGTGGGGTATGCCTCCAATCCTGATTTCTTCTAACCCTCCTGTGATGTTGCGAGAAATAACCTGCTCTGACTTCATCTAGCTTAAGATCCAGTTTAGGCTGACATGAAGCAGCAACAGCAGAAGCAAAATAGCTGGTGAGACAAATACGACTGTTCTGCAGGGCTCACTCTCTGCCCTGAGGTTTCCTTTTGATGTGGGTTGATTTGTTACAGACTTCAGGGCCCCTCCTCTGCTTCCCATTTGCATGGATGAGCTTTCTGAAAACATGCTAATTGCACAGTTGTCACTTTCCTTTATGAACTCAGTCACAGTACTATCTCTGTCAAGGGCCTCTTGTAGCTTAAAAGCTCTTTGTTTCCTTGCCATTGTAGTTTTAATTTCTGCACCACAAGAGTTGAAGGCCTCCCTTCTCCAGTAATAACTCATTAGCCTCAATCTTGGATTGTCCCCAAATGCATATAACTTATTTTCCTTTTTCCCCAGTATTTCTTAAAGCCTTCTGGTGCAGTTAGCACTTTGCCATCTGCTGCCTTCGTGACACTGCAGTAGGGAACGACTGGTCTGAGCGATGTTTTCTCAACCATGATGAAAACTGTGTCTGTGTTCCCATTTCTCGCTGTGCTACTCTAACATGCTACATTCTTTCTCCTGATCTATTACTGCCTGTCTTCAGTCACTAAATGTGGTATCTTTCAGGCTGGACACTTGCAGTTTAAGTGTACTCATCTCACTGTCCTTTCTCCACTAATTCCTCTCATCTCCCTTTTCCTCTCACCACTGAGTAATAACTCACTTCATCTCTGCCTGCTGTTTCCACATTCCGTGGTTTATTTGTCACATTTTTGACTATGTGCAAGATGACATGTTTTATTCCAGACCATTACTTATTAGCATCTTGCCATAAAGCAAATACCTTTACACCCTGTTCTCAACTTTAATGCTGCTTTAGAGTCACAGAAGAGAGAGGACTATGACCCAGTGGTTGTGAAGGGGTATTGACTGTCTCTGTCTCAGAGTGTCTGTACCAACTTTTGCTAGGTAATTCAGAGAAGAACGGTGGGAATGGGTGAAAACGAAATACATTGTATTAAGGTAGGTAGTTTCAAATCCATTGTGTTTCCCTTAGTGATCTAAGCCTGTGATTTGCTATGTCTCAGGAAGGAGGAGGTAAGGTTACATTGTGACTCACTTTCCTGCTGGAACCTGAGCATCATTTCCAAATGACTTGAATTGGGTGGGAATCACAGTTAAGTAGAGGTCAGGCTGGACAACGGTCCCAGATTAGTAGCTTCAAAGATTCTGCCCAGAGTAGAATTAATTTCTGTACCATTATGCTGCAATACAGAACTGTCTGTGAGTCCATCCTGGCTGGAGCGACTCCATTCTTTACATCCTAACATGGGGCTTTGTTGGGGTTAGCCTTTCAGTCCATCACGGCCTGGGACTACCTCTGGACTCTAGGCTTTCTCTGTGCCTGGGAAATCCTAAGTCTGATTCATGACACCATCATTTCCTTTGCATGTGAGTGTGAGAAACACAATCTGTGTAGGCTTATTCTCCCACCTGTAAGAAAGAAAGTAGACTTCCTCTGCTGCAGAGCATGGTTTAGTGTGTACTGTAAAGTTTCCAAGAATTCATCTACAAGGCTCTGAGAGAGATGATAACATTATGTTAGAGTAATCACATTGACTTCATGGACTGTTCTGATGGAACAGAGGACAGTTCAGGCTTTAACCTTTTGCTGATATGATCCTTCAATAAATAAGTACCATCAGTGACCTAACAATAAACTCACATGCATTTGGCAGAGTTACTGATGGGTGCCATGAGGGCATGCTCATATTTAAAGTTTAAGAAGAACTTCAGTGTTTATCTTGTCTGCTGACTTTCTTACTGTTGAAAGTATTTCTGTGCTGGTCATAGGCTAGAGGAAAATTACTATTAAACTTTGAATTGCAGTCCTTGTTGTGTTTTAATTTTTTAATGGAAGTGAGAAAGTTTAAAAAAGAAAAGCACTATTTTTTGTCCTCTCTCTTAACTAGGAAATGATTTAGTCTCAGTCTCCAACTAGTCCTGTTCATGATGTATTAATTTAATTTAGTTTTAAATGTAATGCAATCACATTATGAGACTAACATATCCATGACTGGACAATCTCCTACATCTGAGAGGACACTGTAATATATGGTTACCTTGTTAGCTTTCCTGTGCTGTAACAACAATGACAATTTTTTTTAGCTCCTCATGGTGCACAGTGGATCTAATGTCATTCAGGAGTAGCATCAGAACAGAACAAGGTTATCATCAGAAAATTCTCCCTTTTTTTTTAAGCAACAGGTAGAATAAGACATATATACAAACTGTGTTACTTACGATGTCTATTAAGATTTTCACACACACACACAAAAAGCCTCTTGATCAGCTCTGCTGACTTGTGCCACAAAAGTCTAAAAAGCTCGCCCTAACAGTGTTCTTAGAAATTTGAGAAATTTTATCCCTGTCATCCTATTGAGGATGATAAATTTTGGAAAGCTATCTTTCTTGAACTTTGCAAATGTTACCCCCTCAGAAGTGTTTGCAAGCAGTGACAGATTCTCTCCTAAAACTCTTCTAAAACAATCATTGACTACTGTAAAAACCATGAGTGTCAGAAGCACATCTAAGAGATTTTACCTGTACACAGAAGATCCTTCCACTGTTAATAGAGGTTTCTTGTAAACTGAAACTGAAATTGGGAGGGCTTTCTTCCCCAAAGAGCTAACCAGAGTGTAGGTAACTTCAGATGACTCTGCTGTGATTAACAATTGTCTTACAGAATATGACCACTTGAGTTAGACATGGTATCTAGCTGAACACCATAAAAAAATTACTTCGGGCCTGTATGCCACGACAGTTCAAATTTGACATTGCAAATTTGAAATTTTATCACCTACTCTAAGTAAGCTTGGTGCTACAGTTTTATTGAAAGTGGCTTCGGCAGAGCCAAGCCTCAAGCAATGATCCCTTCACTATTGCGCTTGCTGTCTAAGCAGAAGAGTAATTCTGCTGGCAGTCACTACTGCTTGTGGTCTAAAAGCATCTTGAAGTGAATGTTTTATGCAGCTGCTGTAGTTTCACCAACACTTGCTGGCTTGGTTCTGGGGTACAGAAGTGGTCTTTGATACAGAAATGGTGGCAATAAGTGATCCCATGAGAAACTCATGGCAGCATGGTCCAGTCCATAGCCTTAACCTTTGTATATGATATTCTTCTAGTTATGCCTGTGTCTGTGCTCAAGGTATTGTAATAGGGAGATGTTAGCAATTACCACCAAGTAGGTAAGGAATCCAAAGAATGACTAATCTCTCGGTCTGATTTTTTTTTTTTTTCTGAGAATGGGAAGTATGTTTTTGCTCATATTATTTCATCTGTGTCTAATTATGAGACCACAAGTTAGTTTATGTTTTTAGTAACCTGGTAATCCTAGACACAGAATCATAAGACCAAATGCTATTGTTATGACCCTGTATGTTATGAACCATTAAGCCTTTGCTTAGTTATTCCTGCAAACCCCTTTTTGTGCTTAAAAGTGCCCAAATTTAAAAAGAAAACCAGTTTTTCTTTTAATAGTTTGTTCTAGCTGTTAATCATACTGTTAATTCTTTTATATGCCTGCCTTTGTGTTTGAAGTTTTAATTTGTCCTGAGACAACCATGCTTCTGCCATATTAGCAACAACTTGTAGTAATAATAGTAGTAGTAGTAGTAATATTGATGATACTATCACCCTAGAGGAGGACAGGCTTAAAATCCAGAATAAAGAATAAATTTATCTACATAAAAAAATAAAATCTGAGTTATACAGATTTTGGGTACTGGCTTTATATATGCCTAAGCTGGAGACAAAAAAAAAAATTCACATTTGACAGTGATTGTTCAGAAAGTTGATGTCTTAACAATTAAGAACATATATTTAAAATAAAAGTACAGGAAAAAAAAATTTTTTTGCTGTTGTTGCCTCAGAGTTGTGAAAGAGTTAATAGACTGTGAAATGCAAGGGTATTTGGATTACCTTAGGTAGAGAAAAAAACTGCTTTGGCTAGGTACTGCTGAGGCATAAAATGCCAGCTACCCTAACAAGAAAATTAAGACAAACGGTTTAATTTCAGTCGGAACAGAATAGAGTCTTGTCCTGTTACTGGCAAGTGCAAAGTCTTGGTTTCTCTTTCCTTCTTCCTCAGGAGGAGTCTGTTGTCTGATAATATGACTGAGCTCATGTGTCACTCTCTTCTTCATTGGGCAATAATTTGTTTCGCTTTTCCTTTTTCAGGCACCCAGTGAAAAGGAATCACATTTGAGATCTCTAGTCCTCATTCAAACTTTGACTAAATTATACTCAAGTTTGAAATAGTGCTCGCCTAAAGGCAGAATCAACGGGTACAGGAACATCCTGGTTCTTAAAGCTGAGGCAATACAGTGTGGCATTGGAAAGGAAAAAAGTTCCATTCGCCTGTGGTATATTAACATGCTTCAAAAAAAACCCAAACCCAACCTAACCCAACCAAACCAAAAAAAGCTTTTATTAAAGGGAAAGCAAAAAAACTCCTGTAACTACTGTTCAGATAAAAAAAATACAAACAAGGTAGTTGTAAGGGAATGCAGAATGCCATTGGGGAGAAAAGATTTTCACTTCAGAGTCTGNCCAGAATTTCCAAATCAAACCTTCTGTGGGAACAGAGCTGTTCCTCATGAGATAATAATAATAATAATAATAATAATAATAATAATAATAATAATAATAATAATAATAATAATAATAATAATAATACTTTTTTTAAAAAAAACAAGATTTCTGTTATCATTATTATCCAAATGTTCTAGCTACCCCTTGAACTAAGTATTTCAATACTTTCATTTCAAATGTTTACACTGAAAATATGGTGATAAAACATATATAATCTTTGGTTTTTGTATGATGATTATTAAATTTTGACAATCATTATAATTTTGAACATCCATATCAAAGAGCTCACCCCTTCCATTCTTCTCTTCTGATTCAACCAAAATTTTTTAAAACAAGAGCAGAGTTTGCATGGAAGATTAATCCCAAATTTTGACAAGCTCTGCTGTTCATCAGTAAAATGCTAGCAATTTTTATACAGCAGAAAGAACCTGGAACACACGGAAGTCACCTCAGACCCAGGAAGTCCCTGTCACACGTTGTCAAAGTGGGACAGAGATCAAGACAAAGTTGTTATATTGCTCAATCTACTTGCTGATCTTTCTAGGCATTCACTCCTAAATTTTGTTAGAGAGAAGATGCTGAGCTACTCAGCCCTTTGGTCTAACTGGTGCCATTGTTCTAGTGTTTTATAAAAATTCCACCGCTGTTTTTCAAATCAGCACACACCCTGGCATTATTATTAATTACTTTTATTTCTTAAAAATTAGTTCAAATCTAACATCCCTTGCATTTGTTTCTTAGTCTTCATTGATTCACCTTTTCCTGAAATATCAGATCTTAACCACTGAAGTAAACGCTACAAATAGTGATGTAATAGCCTTCGGTCCTATCTCAACAGGGTAAAGTTGCACAGCATTTTCTTTTTTTTTTTAAACCAAGGAATTTATAGTTGTTGTACAACAAAAAAGGTTGTGCCCTTCTATTTCCATATAGAATTGAGGCTGCTCAATAAATGCATCATCAGCTTGGCTCTTAACATAACATCTTGAAAATGCCCAGTGGTGGTAAGACTACATACAAAACGCTAAATAACACAGTACAGGTCCTACTTTTCAGGAGAGAGCAGATATAAGCAAGATGGTTGTTCCCCAGTCATTCTAATAATATAAGTAAGCGAGCTGTTTCCTACTTCATGGTAATATCACTTGGGCATCAGTATCATCTTGGGCATTGGGTCCAGAGGAGGGCCATGAAGATGATCAGAGGGCTGGAGCCCCTCTCCTATGAAGACAGGCTGAGAAAGCTGGGGTTGTTCAGCCTGGAGAAAAGAACGTTCAGGGGAAACTTTATAGCAGCTTTCCAGTACCTGAAGTGGGCCTACAGGAAAGGTGGAGAGGGACTTTTTACAAGGGCATGTAGTGACAGGATGAGGAGTAATGGTTTTAAACTGAAAGAAGGTACATTTACATTAGGTATTGGGAAGAAAGTCTTTACTGTGAGAGTGGTGAGACACTGGAGTGGGTTGCCCAGAGAAGCTGCGGATGTGCCATCCCTGGAAGTGTCCAAGGCCAGGCTGGATAAGGCTTTGAGCAACCTGGTCTAGTGGAAGGTGTCCCTGCCAATGACAGGCCTCTTGGAACTAGAAGATCTTTAAGATCCTTTCCAACTCTAATTATTCTACGATTCTGTGATTCTATGATGTGAAGTGAGCTTTAGCACAGGCACTGCTCATGAAGAGAGTGAGTCCCTGCAGGTGGTGCAGAGGCACAAGGTCTAATAAGAGTGCTAATCCTCCAGCAGGGTGCTCCTCTGATTTCCCCCCTGAACATCTGGGTTCTTCAAACTGGAAGAAGGTAGATTTAGATCAGAAATTAGGACGAAATGTTTCACTGTGAGGGTGGTGAGGCACTGGAACAGGTTGCCCAGAGAAGCTGTGGATGCCTCATCCCTGGAAGTGTTTAAGGCCAGGCTGGACGGGGCTTTGAGCAACCTGGTCTAGTGAGAGGTGTCCTTGTCTATGGCAGGTGGGTTGGCACTAGATGATCTTTAAGGTCCCTCCCAACCTAAACCATTCTATGATTCTGTGATCTTTCTTGACCTTTTCTACTGAGAAAGTCAGAAGGTATTGACAGCAGTGATTTCATAGGTTTTTGCCCTGATTGTTGCTTTACAGGTGCTGCTGATTAAAAGGAGCAATAACCTAGTGAATTAGGAGCAATACAGACCTAATAATATTAACTAAAGTATTTCTAGGATTCAATCACACGAAACCACCAGCATAGATGTAGAATATGCTTGTCTGTCTGCTGGACTTTACAGTAAAAAAAGAAATAATTTCAACATTAATTATTGGTAATGAAGACGTGGTCTTTACCTGTTAAAAAATCAGAAAGATCATTTTCTGTTTGCTTGAGTCTATGATGGCCTGACTGGCTGGGTAGATGAGGAGAGAGCAGTGGAATTTGTCCACCTCGACTTCAGCAAGGCTTTTGACACTGTCTCACATAAGATCTTCCTAGGTTAAGTGGACAGTGAGTGGATTGAGAACTGGCTGAATGGCAGAGTTCAGAGGGCTGTGATCAGTGCAGAGTCTAGCTGGAGGTCTGTAGCTAATGGTGTTCCCTGGGGGTCAGTAATGGGTCCAGTCTTATTCAACATACTCATCAACGACCTGGATGAGGGGACAGAGTGTACCCTCAGCAAGTTTGCTGATGACACAAAACTGAGAGGAGTGGCTGACACACCAGAATGTGGTGCCACCATTCAGTGAGACATGGACAGACGAGAGAGTTGGGTAGAGAAGAACCTAATGTAGTTCAACAAGGCCAAGTATAGGGTCCTGCACCTAAGAAAGAGTAACTCCATGCACTGGTACAGTTTAGGGGTTGACCTGCTGCAAAGCAGCTCTGCAGAGAGGGGTCCTGGTGGACAACAAGTTGACCATGAGCCACTGTTGTGGTTTGGGCCCTTGTGGCCAAGAAGTCTAATGATATCCTGGAATGCATTAGAAAGACTGTGGCCAGCAGATTGAATGAAGTCATCCTCCCCCTCTGCTCTGCCTTGGTGAGGCCACATCCGGACTACTGTGTCCAGTTCTGGGCTCCCCAGTTCAAGGAAGACGAGGAACTAGTGGAAAGAGTCCACCAGAAGGCTACAAAGATGATCAAGGGATCCTCTCTTATGAGGAAAGGTTGAAAGACCTAGGTCTGTTTATCCTGGAGAAGAGAAGACCAAGAGGGAAATTCATCAATGCTTATAAATATCTAAAAGGCGGGTGTCAAGAGGATGGGGCCAGGCTATTTTCAGTCATGCCCAGCAACAGGACAAGGGGCAATGGGCACAAACTGGAACACAGGAAATTCCATCTCAACATGAGTAAAAACTTACCTACTTTGAGGGTGACAGAGCACTGGAATATTCTGCCGAGGGAGGTGGTGGAGTCCCCTTCTCTGGAGATAATCAAAACCCACCTGGATGCACTCCTACCCAACTTGCTCTAGGTGAACCTGCTTTGGCAGGGGGAAGGTGGACTAGATGATCTCTGCAGGCCTCTTCTAACCCCTACCATTCTGTAATTCTGTGATGTAAACTTATCGTCAGTTTGTTTTCCCCTCACTGCACACTAAGGGCTGCTTTTCAAATAAAGTTTTTTGCCCCATAGTAATATTGTTAAAAAAAAAAAGAAAACTCATAATTTTTAATGACTTCTAATAAGAAGATATTCTAAATAAGAAGGCTGGATTATTTATATCCAGGAATAACAGGGGGAGGTTTCTAGAACAGACACTATTGACTTTTACTAGCTGAATGCTACTAGAACTTAAAGCCAAACTAATGTATCAAATCAAGAGTCTGTAACCTCTGCTTTGGTGTCTTTTTCCTTATTGTTATGCAGCAAGACATTCTGTGACACAGAAAAGGCAGATGTATACCCATATAAATTACGATACATATGAGAAAAACTCGTTTTTTTTCTCCAGAAGAATGACCCCTTGAATTCCTCTTTTAGTTCCTGCACATTACTTTGCTGTATTTTACAACTTGATGAGAAAGTGTCTGCTTCAGCAGTCACAAAAGAAACTTAAAGTCCCTTAATTTCAGCACATTGAACTTTTCTTTCCTGTACCACTTTACTTGCACCAAATCAAAGAGGCATGCATCCCACTTTTAGTAGCAGAGATAGGCAGCATCACTGAGTGGCATCTTAATTCAGTGTTTCTTCTCTCTATGTAATGATCAAGAACTTTCCACTTTTCCAGATTATGTCATCAACTTAGAATCCTTGCTAGGCAACCGGGTTTCTCTTTTAATACTGAAATGGACTGTGGCCAAGTAGTAGCCTGGAAAGAGACTTTGTTTGTAATAAATGCATTAATTTTCCCAGAAATTTCATGGTGTATGATCCAGCTAGTCAATTATTAAGTGTGTGATCACTTACAATTCCATCTTACTCATTGACAAAGAAAGAGAGAAGATGGGAAACACATGATGGGAAAACAGTACCTCTTAGCTGCCAAAATGAACATTTCACTGCCTTCTTGTGATGAGGTGAACATGGAAAAATATAATGATGAAACTCTTCCAAAACAGAACAACGTGCTGCTGTGCTGTGACTGAAAGAGTCCCTTTGTGACTGGCTGATAATTAACAATAATATGTATCTTAAAAGTTATGACGTGGCTTATGCAATACAAAAATTTGGTCTCATTATTTGTCAGGGAAGAAGAACGAACAACTCCCAGTATTCTGCTGTTATAACTAGAAGATCCAAAATCTAAATTTGCTGCTTCAATCAAAAAATGTAGTTAGATATGTATTCTGAGAGATTACACTACTTAAAAATACCACAAACTCATTTCACAAAGCCATATGATTCCTCCTTCTTCCTCTCTCACTGTTTTCAATATGTCTTCCAAAGATCTATAAACTTGCATGTATCTTTCTGGTTATGAGCCTCTCTCTTCACTTGTTTATTAGTTAATAAAATTTTGAGAAAATGGTTTGTAAAAATGCCCCTTATTTTAAAATATAGTTACAAATAAAGCTCCTCATGTGGATTTGGAAATCAAAGACTATATGGAAGGGGAAAGGCAAGTAAACAAAGTTATAATAATTAAACTATTCCTGTAAATAAACCACAGTTAAACCCTTTAGTACCAATTATCTAAACCACTATATGAAGTATATCCTCACCAAATTTTTAGTTTACTTTTTGTAGGAAAAGTTCTGAAAATATAAAAATATGCATATTAATATATTTGGATTATGTTTTTAAAGAAAGATACATATGTTCAGTTGGATTTTTTTAATTTACACACTTGACAGAAAAATGTTTCAATATCAACAGTTCTAAAGAAAAGATCAGGCCAAATTATCATAGCCTTTAAAAATCAAACTGAAAATTCTGGAAAATGCAAGTATATTTCAACATCTCTATTTATACTACAGCAAAAAACTTTGGAAAATATATCACAGTTTTAATGATTTTTTTGCATTAAATGATATCAAAATTGATAATTTTAAGATTAAAATTATAAATTTATCTCTAGAAAGCCAATTAAATAGCAAAGCTTTTCTTGTTGTAAATAGGCCATAGAGAAAAGAAGTCACATCCTCTTCAATGCTTTACTAACCTCCTATAATGCATCTCATCAAGGGTAGTCTGAGGGAGTGGGAAGGAGACTTTTCTCTGAAATGACAGATGGTAAAGAATTTGGAGATTTGTGCCTGCACTTGCAATTAAGGTAATTTTAAACACAGCTTTCTCAGATGAAGATCCCTCCTGGCAGAGAAAGCTAGACAGAGGAAAGGTTACACAGAGATGCAACCAAAGACCATGCTAAACATTCCTTGAAAAAATGAATTTCATGGCATTGTTTAATTTTCTTAAAACAGGTTTTATAGACACGTAATTTTAAAGATGGGAACATTTTCAATTTCAAAAAGGCAAGTTGCTCATATGTTATGTGACTGAATTTATTTCCTTCCTTGCATGACAGTTTATGTTACTGTGAGCTTTAAAACCTGGTTACATGGCTGTTCCTTGCCTGTGCCACTGCATTACAGCCAGAGTTTGCTTTTCCTCACTACTGGTGCCAAGGTGGACCGCAAACAGTACAGAGAGATTTGATGGGTCCTTGCTGACTACAGTGCAGTTACACTTTGCTGTCTCCTCCTGCAGACACTGACAGAGTCAAAGAGACTGTGGAGGAAGAACCAGAGCTGTTTAACATCCTCTTCTCTCACATTTGAATATGTCTGCGCTGACTAGTAAGTTAGAAATGTTTCAGCTGGGTTTGTTTACTGCTTGCCAAAGGCTTAGGAGAAGTCCAGCTAACACAGGACAGAGATTCTCTGAAGGACAATGTTGCTCTAGCTAGGCTCTTTCCAGGATTAGAGATAACTTTATATGCAGCTTGCCCAGGTATTTCTATGCTTCACTGCAGGTAAACAAACCTTATATGGGATGAAAATAAAAATGTTGGTGAAAGCAGGCTTTTTTGTTAGTGGTTTTTCTTGAACTTCTTTCTTTTAAAAGATTCCTGTAGTGGAACTGCACCAGACAATCAGCCATACTGAATCACACGCTACAGAAACCACAGACCAAGTGTCTAAGCTGATCTAAGCTCAAATGCTCTGTGTTCA
Organism: Ibidorhyncha struthersii; assembly: GCA_013398815.1. NCBI lineage: Eukaryota > Metazoa > Chordata > Aves > Charadriiformes > Charadriidae > Ibidorhyncha > Ibidorhyncha struthersii. The sequence continues at coordinate 166,636 of VZSZ01006178.1, read as the reverse complement.
GTGTTCGTACTGTCAGAAGAACATTGATGCAGATATAACACTTGGCTAAATATATTTCTGTATCTTGTTCATCCATTACTTCATAGTTTTTTTTCCTATTGCAGATAATTTTCTGGTGACACCTAGGAGTGACAAATGGGTTTATGGAGGGTTTTTTTTTGCATCTGCCAACCGAAAGATATTCACTAATCCTTTTACTCTGAAATAAATCATGTAGCTCATGGTTAAAATGAGTTTTAAAAAAGCTGGGAACATTTGAGAATTTCCTATCTATTACAGCAGTTGTCTGACTCTATCTTCTTTGTCATTTGTTATAAAACCTGTGGAAGGACCTTGAAAGGTGAGATAGACTTTTTTTTTGTTTGTTTGTTTGTTTTTTGCTAGTATATTTGCCACTTATCATTAAACTTAGGGATGCCAAATACAGATTTTGTCTGGAAAACACTACGATAATTATGATAAGCTACATCACAAGTCAAAAGCTAAGTTTTTGTCGCCTGCATACGTTTATATATACTAAATTTCATATTTTGCTCACTTGGCTTATTTCCAGGTGTCATTATTATTGACTAGTGTGGAAGCCACAGCTTTGTGTGGCTGAAGAAATGAGGCATTTAACTGGATCTCAGAAGACCTATACTCTATTAATGGTTCAACTTCTGCTTCTTCTCCAGTGCCTTTAACTGCCCTTTTTTTGAAAGGAAATCAACATATCTGCAGCAAGTGCTTAGGCTGTGTGTCCTGTAACAGGACTCTCTGTCCTCAGTAAGAATGCAATAACAGTTTGAACAGTTTGAATTAGTGACATTTGCTTCCATTACTGTGCATTAAAGACTGATATTGATTTGCTAACTGCAAGCATCCGTGCATGTTTACTTAGATCTCCTCTACGCTGAAACAAACACCAGCCAAGAGGAGACTAAATTTTTAAGCTATGGATAATGATAAATCTTCATGGTTTTGGAAGGTTCTTTACAGTTAGGTTGTGTGATGAACTTTCTGGTATTAACATTAAATGGGTAATAATGTGCATTTCAAAACTGTCAAACACGATAAAACCAGAACAATAAATTTAAAAGAAGCCCACTCAAAGCCAACTTCATTTTCATAGTCTTCTGACTGAAGTTGCTAGTCTGATGAGCCATATTCTACTTTCTTAAACTTGTTTTTACTTGAATTTTCATTTTTCCTAATCTTTCAATAAAGTGTGAAATGCAGTTTGGAAACCAGTTATTCACTCCCTTTCTTCCTGTCTCTGTTCCTTAGGCTGTATAAGAAAATATGTGATATCATACAGAAGTTGTGTTCAGAAGAAAAAGTAAAATCTTAACTGTCAGAGATTTTTCAAGATGATAAACAAAAGTCACAAATATGAACATTCAAATCGGGATTTTTAATTCTGAAGAAGCATGCAATTAGTCACGCAACAAAGTCTTTCAAAAGTCAAGAGAAAGCTGGTGGAAAATGAAGAAATTTAGTGTTTAACTATGAACATCTTAATTCTTATACTAAATACATCATTGAAAAAAGATGCCTGGATATCTTCCCAAAATGCTTAAAAACGGAAATTTCATCTTCAGGGCTATGCCTTGATCCGTGAACTCCAAACTGAATGTATTATTGCAAAACAAAATTTTGAAGTGAATTGGGATTATCTTCAGGACAATATGCTCTTTAGTGAATGTATTGTATATAATGCATTGAAAGCAAAACTAAAACATGTTTATATGTCGCATATAGAAGCAGCAGCAGACAAATTGACATCGTAATCTTGAAAACTTTTTTTCCACTGTTATAGACGTGAATACTGATCATGGCAGTCATTAAGATGCTACGTAATTTGACAGAGTTATATCCATCAAGAAAGACTGAACATTCACTGCATTTCTTTTGGGAAGAGTGTATTGCAATTCAATAATCTGTCATTGTTTTTACAGATTACTCAGTAGTACAGTTATATAATAAACACTTGCCATAATACTAACCAATCAGCTTCTTTAAACACCAATAGATTGTATAACACAAAGCACATTACACCTGCATTATTAAAATTTGGGATGGAATTACCAGATGAAATATGCTACTATGTTTCCTTACTTACGAGGAAATGGAAGTCTTGTCAAGAGTCATTGTCTTACACGATTAATATTGAACCATGTCAGTGGCTTAAGATGGGCACTTCCCACTTCTCAAAAAATTAGCAAAAAATTAATTTCAAATTATTATTTAAAAAGATAGGAAGATTTTAAGATTTAATTTTTACTAAAGTGAAAATTTACTGTATAACTGCAACAGTATTTTCAATGAACATCTTAGACATACAATTAAGTGATATTTCCTTTATGAATCACTATTCTTTAAACTATATGGTACAGTTTTGTACCTTGCATAGGTATTTTTCTGATTAAAAAACAGACTAACATATGCCTACTTTAATTTATACCCATGGCTATTAAATGTCAAGTGAGCAAAGCTGAACTTTAAGATAAAATAATATGCTTTCTGCAGTGGTGTCTTGTGCTCCGCATGTAAAATGATCCCCACTCCCTACCCCAAATCTAAGAAAGCTATGCAAACCTTATCCAGCTCTTTCCCCTTTGCTTTTGTAATATACCAAGTATGAAGAAGTGCACAGAATACCCAAATACACAACACTGCTTTCATAGTGCAAAGATAGCAACAGATTTCTGAAAGGGTAGTGAAACAATGACTGCTAAGGCATTTAAAAGCAAATATGATAAACTGCCTTCATATACTCTCAGAATTCTGTCAATGCACAGAACAGACCCCTTTAATAAGCAAAAATGCACGGAAATAAATCTTATTACTGGTACTTAGGTGCAAAGACTCACTGTGAAGATAGTGGGGTTTCATGCAAGCCATTTCAAATGCATTTCGAACAGTAGAAATGTACGCACATAGAGGAGAAGGAACAGGAAAAATTATTAGTTTAACTGACCTAACAATGTTAAGAGAGTGTCAACAAACTAAAATTTAATTGTTCGGATGCTTCAGGAACAATCAGTTCAGGAGTTCAAAAATTAGAAGTACATTTTTGGGGAGTGTTGGTTGTTCCAATAGAATGCATAGCAGCATTACTGAAGGAGAAGTCATTTCTGCTGTCATTTTCCATAGCCAAGATGGCAGAAGAAAGGTAAACATGGAATGGGAATGCAATTTCTGCAAAACAAAAAGGCATCTTCAGATCCAGTCCTAACTGGCCATTTAATATCTGTCTGCATCAATCTTAGAAGCCAGCTGCTCAAAGAAATGTTGTGAAAGAGATTAAATCCTTCACTCTCAAGCAATATCACAGATAAAATATCAGGAAAGATGCACTCAGTAAAAGGAGTTATTGTAAGGAGAAGTGGATGTGAACTAACTTAATGGCAGCCCCAAGGGATCTTTAATTGCAGTTCAGTTTCCCCTTTCTCATGTCAGGAATAAAGCTCTACTCTGCAGTTTGGTAGCTGTCACTGGGAGTCTGAACTGTGCTCCAGGTTTCAGGGAGCCATACTGCAAAGGCAAATAGTGAATCATGTAACAGCTCTTTAATGGCCTTTTGCTCTATTAATATGCTCTTTTAATTTGCTCTTCTGAAAAAATTAGCACACACATTCTCCAAAATCTTGCATTGCAAGGAAACTCATTGAGAATACATAAATTTTGTGGCAACAAGCTTCTGTGAGTCTTTTATCCACATTATGTCCTGTGATATTTTCAGACTATGTCTTAGTTACACAAGCTTCTTACACTGATATCTTGAGGGAGTAAAAAAGTCTTGGGGTAAAAAAAGTCTTAGGGTAAAAGCAATATATGAGGGTTTCCTTTAAAATTCATGTGTCATACTAAATACCTCAAATTATAGTATGCTGTGAAACTAACTTAACTACTTAATTTTGTCATTTGATTCCTTCAGTCCTTGTTTTTGTAGGTATACAGCTTAATAAGAAATTACCATTTTAAAAGATCAATAACCCTTGCTTTTAATAGACAATGTTTTCCACTTTAATAATCTTCAGGCAGGATAAAGTTGCTGTAATTGTTAATTATCCATGATACCTGAACTCATTGCTTCATTTATTTTTTTTTTTTTTTCCAAGTTGCTCAGGCTGGTTTTATTGTTAATACTGTATTCTGTATTCAAATCAGGAGTGTAAGTTCTTCACAATACAACAGAGCTGCATAGATGAAAAGTTCCGTAAAGCTGGACATGGCCATAACTAACAAATTGTCAGAGAAAATGGATCAGCCAGCGTTCAGGTGGCTTTGTTTTCAAACAAAATAGAAAATGTTAAGGAAAATAAGCAAAAGGGGAAAAAAGTTAAATGCAATTTAAGAATCTTGTTCCTCAGTTTTAGGGAATTATGTCTGCTGCATAATTTCTGTTTTAAACTGTAACACACAGAGTGTTCAAATCTCACGAATTAAGTTTATACATGTTCAGTTTATTTCTCCTCCACCATTCAGGGATAAATTAGAGTTTTTGGGAGCCTAGGAAGGAAACTTATGTGTACATTACACATAAGCACAGGGAATAAATCTCACCCTGTCCATCACTGAGGAAAAACTTTTGTTATATCCCACCAGCCAAGCATTCTGTCACTTTGCGGTGAGAAGTACTGGAGAAACAACTTTTCTGTGCTCACATAACTGTCCTCCCAGCTTAGCCCTCCCAGGTGCCAGCGTCATTTTCCTCTCACTTTGTCAGCACTGGTCATCAGTCTATGCCTGGCTTTATAAGAGAGTTATGTCAAAGCAGGCAGAGAGCTCAGCAGACTTCTCTTATCTAAATCACTACAGCAGGGCCTCACCTAAGTTGCAACCAAGAGCCAGATCCTGAATTACTTCAAACTGATGCATCTGTACCGAAAAAAGACCCCCATATGTCCCCAAATGAAAAAAATCCTGAAGTCCCTCCAGTTCATCAGTGACAGATCTCTTCCATGAGGCAGATATGACACAAAGAAATCTTGCAATTAGGTTTTATTTTATTGGGTTTCATTCTGTCTTTGGTAAACACATTTAACTCTTTGTCAAGAGGAGTCTTCCCTAAGTGCCTTGGCAAGTGCATAGAAATCAATTAATATGTAGATTTTGACATTCAGGGCAGCATTTTACTGCAAGAGATGCAGATTGCTTGTAAATACACTTGTCAAAAGTTAATTTTTTACAATCTTGAACACGTCTCAGCAAGTGACTGTTGAGAACAGGATCTATCTTACATTTCAGCAAGACAGCCAAATAAGAAAATGAAAGTAACTTTTAGTGATTCAAGTCCATTTTCACCATGCTAGAATGATGACATTCATCAAATATGTCCATAAGGACATACCTTTAGGTAACTGAGCTTGAGTTCTTAGTGGTTTACAAGGTATCTGGATTTGCCTTCCAGCTACTGAGTTGTACTGCACATGGAGCCGTCCAGGCAAAAACCTAAAGGAATCAGTTCATAACTCATCATTCTGCCCTTACCCCCTTTCCCTCCCCTTTCTATCTTTTTAATAAATCGCTGAACTGATTTATTGCTCATGGTCTTTTAAAGTACAAGAGATAAAATGTAGAGACGGTATTTTAAATTAAATCCTCAGGATGAAAAGTAAAAAGTGGAGCCTAGAGGTTTATCACAGAATGTGAGTTCAGTTTGCATGAAGCTGTGTGGGTTACTAATATTTTCCCTAGTTCCTTGTGAGAAATTACCTCTCATGGTCTGGGGCTCTATGAGAGTGATGCAGTCATGTTTTGGGAATGGAGGAAAGAGAACACTACCTTCCTCGGTTACTGCCCCATCAGCAGCATCCTTTCAACAACTTATGCACAAACTCAGCCTTATCAGTAGACTGTCATCCTTGCTACCGTTGTTCAGCATGTTATTTGAATGCCAGCTGTGTCCAGAAAACAGAATACTCTTGAGAACTCACCCCTCTCCCCAGAAGATTAGGTATATCGCTATGCTCAAGGTTTAAGCAAGACCAAAGTCTCTTTTCATTTTAAGAGCCTTATTTGAGTTACAGTTAAGCTATTGTTATCTTATGTTATCTTTTCACTACAAAGGTGACAGATTATCACTTTTAATTTGCATAAGAATGATAAAAACGTGTTCTATAATTTTCTGTATACCAGTTTTACTTAAAACACCAAACAGACTTACAAATAATTTTACTTGTTAGCACACTCTTATAAAAGTTGTTTAGAGAGAGAAATGCGTGACAGACGACTGTCTGTCTAGCATGGGTGGGCAGTTATCAAAAGCAGAGTTTCAGGGACTGAAAGGGTGTGCTCTAAGTATTCCCTATTTAACTGTCATTTAAATTTGGGAATAAGAGGAGAGAGGGAATACTTGGCCTCCTAATCTACACTTTTGATTCTAAAGGGTGTTAAATTAAAAAAAGAAGAGCGATACAAGAAGTTAGGCAGAGTTAAGTAAATATTTTCAGGAGTAAAAGCTGGAATAAAAGTACACAAACACTGTTGACATTCCATTTTACATGCCTAAAACAGGTTTCACTCTACCTACGTTTACCAAGAAAAAGAGCAAAAACCTCATTTTTAGTATTTAATTGAATTTCTTTTTCTGTCTTTATAGCTGTGCACGCAAGCCTGGCTGCTCCACAAATGTTCAGTGGAAGGGAGGAATGAAACAGGTTATGAGAGCTGCTCCAAGTCTTCTTCATCTCTCCTTTCAAGTTCTTGTAATATTCTGTATATGAACTGGGCAACGCACATACTTCTCCGCATGTTGGAGACTGCTCCATTTCTGAGCATAACCATAACACATCAGCTTTTGCAAGAGCTTGTGTTTGTCTATAAACCCACATTCATCTATTCCAACCAAAATGTCTGGACATAAGTCCATCTGTGTCTCAGTTTGTTTAAAACAGAAGCTATCAAAAAATTCCTCCTCCTTGTTGTTGGCATGCTTAGAAATATTTTGACATAAGATGGCCTTAGCATTTAATTGGGCAGAACTTTCCTTCTATCAGCTCTTCTTAAAGGTCATCTCAGTGAAAATTTCCCCCTCCAAACTGCACAGTCTCCATGTTTTGTTTTATCATCCTATTAAATTTTGTCAATCTTAATTTCAGCTTTTTCGTTGCTAAGGGGACTTCTGCATGAAGTTGCCTCTTATTTCAATTTGATTTTTTTAAAAAATGCAGGATAATTGGTTGTGACTTTTTAATGATAAAATTGTTAATTATTGAAAGACTCCACGGTGGTCCTCCATGGGCTGCAGGGGGCAACCTGATTCACCGTGATCTTCTCCAGGGGTTGCAGAGGAATCTCTGCTCTGATCCCTGGAGCATGACCTCTCCCTCCTTCTTCTCTGACCTTGGTGTCTGCAGGGCTGTTTCTCTCACATATTCTCACACCTCTCTCCCAGCTTCTGTCATACAGTGTTTTTTACCCTTTCTTTAATATGTTATCACAACAGTGCTACCAACCTTGGTGATAAGCTCAGCTTTGGCCAGTGGCAGGTCCATCTTGGAACTGGCTGGAACAGGCTCTGTCCCCATGAGGGAAGCTCCCAGTGTCTTCTTACAGAAGCCACCTCTGCTACCGCAACCTCGCCATGTAAACCCAATACATAAATTTTCACTGGAGTGCAGTTTATTTGAAGGTTTTAGCAATTCTAAATTATGTCAGCTGAGAGGACTGTCATAATCTGTCCTCCTAGCCATATTTTATAATCAGCAGTAAGCAGTCTTTTCTGGGGACCATTTTATCATTATATACTGACAGTCTAGACAAGTCACATTCTACTCTCAAAAACCGAAGCATGAACATTAGTGATGAAGCTTTCAGTTCTTATTGCAGGTCAATACATTTTATGCATATATTTAGAAAAAAAAAAAAGCATTTTACTGAAAATTATGAAAAATGGGGGAAAAAATAAAACACTGTCATAATGAGGAGTCTTTTCTGTCTCCTCTCCTTGCTGCACCAGATTCGCTTTTAGGATTGCTTTTGTATTT
>VZSZ01006178.1:139874-152580 GCA_013398815.1 Ibidorhyncha struthersii | reverse complement strand
GTGTCGTGGTCAGTCTGTAGTGCATGTAAACAGAAATATTTAATAATTATTTCAGTGATGTACAATGACAATGAGATAAGAAGAGGTTCTCTCTTCCAGAACCAGCTGGTAGACTCTTGCTGAGTCTGTAAGAGTCCAAAATCAGTTGAAGACTTGGTCCTTATTTGTGCAGGTATTCAGAATAAATTATTTAAAGTGTATTTCAATTTCTTGAAACAATTGCCACTTGGTAATGGTATGTAGTTCAGCTACCAGAGTAATTTTCTTAAATAAGCTCCTGAGGGACAGCCTGTCTCTGGGAATCAGAAAACAAAGCCATTGTTCTCTGGTTCAGGAAGATATGAAAAAATTAATTTCTTATAAATTATCAATTACATCCAGTGCATGGTTAGATTCATCCATTTTATCAACAATACTCTGTATTCATTATAGGACACACATAAGTTTCATGTCTGAGCTGTGTTCATTTTCACCTCAACTAATTTGGAACTTCATGTTTTCAAGGTTTTTTTTCAAGTTTTTTTTTTTTCCAAGTTTTTTTTTCAAGTTTTCTTGGTTTGCAAAATTTCCTCCACTGTCACTTGGTTCAACTACAAATTTAAACTTAAGGAAGGCAGAGGAAGATATACAGTAGCCCAGTTTTTCTTTCACTTGTGTAACCCTAAGCTCCTTCTACATTGCAAATAATATTCTTGCATTTTTAGTCCTTGCAGGGAAATAAGTTAAGTAAGGCCTTATTTGAGAGATAATCATGACCTCTGTGTTAAATTTTACACTCTGGGATGGTATTTCCAACCTTAGTTCCGTTTCAACAATTTTATTTTGTCCATACAAACTTAAATGTTGTTCTTTGAGTATATCATCAAAACAAAGAAAGTGAAGATTTAAATTAGAAAATAATACTTTTCTGAAGATCAGTTGACATATTGAACTGCACACAACTGCAGTAATAGAATGGCCTAATCATGCTAAAGGTGTGAGATTGATTGCTCCCTCATATTCATTTTTAATGAAGAGTAACAATTGAGCTGACAGGCTAATTATTACAGTTTTCCAGGTCTCTGCTATAATAACAGTCATAATGTTACTCGTCAATCAAAATGTAACCCTTATAAAGCTTTTGTTCTTTAAAACTCCAGCACTGTTTTCTCATTTAAAGTACAGTGACTCCTGACATTCAGAGACCAAGGGCACTTTGCCAACTGAACCTCCTTTTCACATTTCAGATAACTACTTCATAATTCAGGGTTGACTAATGAAACAAACTTTCTAGATTAATTTTATAATTGTGACCTAGCTACACAGTTTTGGAGCAGATGACTGTTCTTAGTTTTTCCACAATTTAGAAATTTTCCCAATAATATATTTAAGGAGTCCAGGACACATAACTAGAGCTGGAACTAGAGTTGGAGCTCCTGCATTTAATGAATGAATTCTTGAACAGAAAGAACCAATAACAATGTTCAACTTTGTATATTTTTTAACTTGTTTGTTTGTTGGTTTTCTAAAAGAGAAATGTTATTTCCAGTAATGAAGGTAAGATAAGACAGGAATTTTAGACCCAAAATGGTGTCCGTTTGGAGGAAAAAAAGAGAAAAAAGTGACAAAAACTACCTCACAAAACCTCATCCTCACAAGTCTAATTTTACTTCCATTATAATGAACAAAAGGCTCACTGCAGTCATCAACTGATTTAGGTTCAAGACTCGTAACATATCCATTCCAACTCAATTGTTTCTACTTTTTACTTAATACTATAATTTTCAACTTTACTTTGTTTGATGTTGAATCTAAACGAAACATAACTCCATAACCTTTTTTGCTTGATGGAAAATAGATTTTTTTCTGTATATCATGAAGGAAAGAAAATTTTCCTAAATTGTAGTTCTTACCTGGCTCTTGCCCTATAACTTATAAAACCATAGAATCGCTTTGGTTGGAAGAGACCTTTAAGATCATTGAGTGCAACCGCTAACTTAACACTGACATGTTACCACTAAACCATGATCCTCAGCACTACATCTACATGTCTTTTAAATACCTCCAGCGACAGTGACTTAACTACTTCCCTGGTTCCCTGGGCAGCCTGTTCCAGTGCTTGATAATCCTTTCAGGGAAGAAATTTTTCCTAATATCCATCCTAAACCTCCCCAGTGCAACTTGATGCTATTTCTTTTACTAATCTTTTACTTTTAATCACTTGTTACTTGGGAGAAGAGAGTGACGCCCACCTTGCTCCAACCTCCTTTCAGGTAGTTGCAGAGTGATAAGGTCTCCCCTCAGCCTCCTTTTCTCCAGGCTAAACAACCCCAGTTCCCTCAGCCACTCCTCATAAGACTTGTGCTTGAGACAGTTCACCAACTTTGTTGCCTTTCTCTGGATGCTCTCCAGCACCTCAATGTCTTTCTTGTAAAGAAGGGCCCAAAACTGAAGACAGTATTGGAGGTGGGGTCTTATCAGTCCCAAGTACAAAGGGAAAATCACTTCCCTGGTCCTATTGGCCACAGTATTTCTGATACAAGCCCAGATGCCGTTGTCTTTCTTGGCCACCTGGGCACACTGCCAGTTCATATTCAGCCACCTGTCAAACAATACCCCCTTTATATGCCTATTACAAGCAAAAAGAACTTTGAAAGACAGAGACTGAATTCCCTTTGTCATGTCAAATGTTTCAGGTTGTAAACCACAGCCCAGTTGTGCTCAAACAGAAGAAAGATGTTGCAAAGAAAAGAAAAAATGCAGTTATTAACTCACAAGTCAAAAATTGCACGGATGTTAGCATTGATCCAATAAGCAGTTTGTCTTTGTTTTCCTATTGTTTACAAGTTTGATGGAAAGGGAAAAATTGGCTTCTCCAACTTACAGGGTTAAGGGTGAGGCAAAGTCTGGTCGGGATTACTAAAAGATAATTTGACAGTAATACAGCTGCAAATAAGGTATGGTGAGAAACTGCTCAATGTTTTAACTCTGTGGCATATGAATCATAATGCTAGTGCTTGCTGATGTCATTGCCAAAGTTAATTCATTTTCACCAAAAACTGTGGGCAGACAGCTTTAATGAGTTAATGTCCTTGCTCAAGCATTCAAGGAATATTCCAAGAATGTCCAGGTTGTATGGCTGAGCCTGTTGAAGCATAGTGCTGTGAGAAATGGCTCAGACCCTTTGTCTACACAATCACATATGCTGTAACCCTTGGAACAGGCCTCAAGAGTTTGTACGTGATGGTCTAGCTCTGCTTTGGCCAAAATACACGCAGTACTGAAGTGCTCCAGGGCATTGCTACTTCCGCTTTCTCAAGCAATATCTTTCATTTTGCCTTGCCAAAGATCTGTTTTTCATCCCTATCCCTTTTTTTGATGTTCAGATCTAACTTTCACTACCCCCTCAGAGACATGATTTGGAAGAACCTACCCTTCATTAGCCATTTTTGTGTGGGTTTACTCTTTCGTAATAGCTTTCTTCCTAACCATTCTTTTGTTCCGCTAATACTTTTTAGTTACAACAATACACATGTTGAAGCATATCACTTTATTAAATATATTATGCTCTATATTCTTTCTCAGTATGGCGTCAGTGTTAATTTACTAAGTACTGCTGCTTGATTACCTGTTTACTTGGAGAAATATTTAGACAACAATTAAAATACAAGCCTTAATTAAGTCATTGGGAAAAATACAATAGGATTCTTTTTTTTACAATATTATTCCTTGCATTATTATCTTTTTAAAAACTCAGCTTGATATCACACAAAATCTAAAAGCTGGCAGAATGGAACAATTCATTAAATGTTGACTAGAAGACAACATAAGAAGCTTAGTTGCAGCAGAACATTGGTGCAGTTTGTTTTTAAAGTTTTGATTCATATATTATAAGTGAAAAAAAAACCATTACACTTGTAAGGTCCAGCTTTAACCTTGTTCTTCAATGTAACATGGAAGTACTTGTGGATTCCCTTCCTTCATGTTTATCCTGTATCTTTCTTGGGCTGAAGACAATATTTTGGTCATCAGCTTGTGTTGACCTAATTTCTTCAGGTTCTCATTTCCAGTTAACTTCTCATTACACTACACTTGGTTTCCACAACTGTCGTGCACACTCAGTTAGAAATGAAATGTGAAAGCTGCAAGCTCCCACCACCTGTGGGTGGAGATTTACCCGAGGTTGATAATCACTCAGTTTCTGCCCTAAAGCTGACAAAACAGCAGGCCATCTGTCATAAAACTGAGAAATGCCTAAGGACATAAAGGTTATATTGTCCGAATGGCACATGAGCACACAAGCAAGGACTGCAGTAAATGGCAGTCGCATGTAGGCATCTCCTGCAGCACTGAAAAATGTTACTTACCAAACTGAAGTGGGTATTTTGTTTGTGTGTGTGTTTGTTGGTGGATTTTTTTTGAATGATAACAATGTGTGTATTTTCCTTATTGTTAGGTGGGACCCAATATATTCATTCTGAGAATGTTTCTTACTGAAGTACATCATAAATAAGTTATAGGTATGTAACATTCAAGAAACTGAATAAAGAATTTTGTATATTTTCCTTACTAATCCTCATTTAAATCGGATCTTTACACCTAGTCATAATTAAAAGCAGGTTATTCTCATTTCTTTAAGCAATATGTTTGCAAGCTTGTGAAGTCAGTCTTCAAAAAACTGGTAAAAACAGAAAATCCTTTGAAAAAAAAAAAATCAAACTTTCAAATAAATGTAGACTGTATTTAGGATCTAGTTCTAAAGACAGTTCTAGTTCTAACCTTTTCAGACAAGCCACCATGATTTCCTTCATTTGCCAATACATAGTTACTGCACTCTTATGAAACATGTTGAAATTTTAAGAAGCTTTAGTCAGTAAATTTGAGGAAAAAATATAGTGAGTTGGAGAGCGATGATTGTGCCTTCTGCAGAATACCTAAATCATAGATTTTGTGGTTTAAAAATGTTGTAAAATTAATGGAAAACAGAACTTGCCTTTTGCAAGTTAAAATCTACATGGATGGATATTTTAACACTACAGTGGTACCTGACCTTTAAGTAATAAAAAGAATGAAAGAGTAACATGGCAAGAGCTCTAAATAAGACAACACATGTGCATGAAAAAAACAGATAAGACACATGTGAAGGGTATCACAAAACAGCAGCCAGGACACGCAATGTTAGTCTAATAGGGGTAAAGACTGAAACTTTGGTATCAATATTAACTACTGATACAGATAAGTAATACTATTTTGTGTAAGCTGAGACCCAGTAACATATTACCTTTTGTAAGGGGACTAAAGAAAATATGTCAGAGTTATTCACATGACATTGTGGTGATGCTGGGTCAAAGGGCAATGGTTAGCAAATCTATCCTGAATATTTGCTGCTGTTTTTAGGGCCTTTTTAGCAACAAATGAGGAAAGGAACCTTTACGTAAATGTCCTACTGCACTGTAATAACACAGTACTCTGTGAAATTTTCTTCACCACTTCACAGGAGGGCACTGTCTGAGATTTTAAATTTCAGGTTTGTGAATATAGGGACATATCTCCCCAGACACACAGATCAATATAATACAGATGATTTAAATTTCTGAACTTTTCCTGGTAATTCTATTCCCTGCACAAAATGCATGGAAAATGCGTGGATTACATAGAAAATAAGATCAAATGTTATCAAATCACCTCTCTGGATCAACTGTTTCCTTAAGGAGCTCTGCCTGCTAAATCGAAGAACCAAGAATTACTTCTTCTCCAAAAATCCAAGTCAACATCAACCCAGGCAGCCAGGAAAATACAACAAATACTGGGGTAGATTTTGCAGCAAGTTACAAGGAAATAAGCCTTAAAAAGCTGTATCTCTAAATCTGAGTACTTTCTCTGAAGCTTTTTTATTTACTTATTCTTCTAAACAATATTTTATACCGTGAGTGGATAAAAAATGTGCCATGTGCATTCTTATTTTGTTTATCAGAACTAAAGATAATTTCAAAGGATTTAAAAAAACCCCAAACAACATACTGAAGTTTATACAAAGATAAAGTTTTAAAGTACTTTCCCGAACAAAAAAAGACGTTACACTTAGTGTAAGGGGAAGATATGTAATACGTATTGCACAATCTCTATGTTCACAAGTAATGTGGCTGAGGATTAATTCTTCTCCACAAGATGACAGAATTAAAATTGTGTATTTAAGAATACTGTCAATGTAAAGAGCTGATTTAGTTTAAAATCATAATCAAATACATTTCCATTGCAAGAATATAATTGCTGCTAGATGAGACAAGTAACTTGTAAATTTTCAAGGGTTTAGTGGAAAAACACTCAAAAGGATAACAAGCTGAGGTTATCGTGACAAAACTTAACCTTGAAATTTTCTTACTTTTCAGTAGTTTTGTCTGCCACCTCAATGATGTTTTAACATGCTTTTTAAATGAAATATTTTTATATAGTAAGTGATGTCACTATAATTAAAGCTGCATGATAGCTCCCTTTACCCCTCAGCTTCATGTTGCCTTTAACTTTCTGAAGGGTATTCAGCATAATTTTCCATTTGTTATATTTGATTTCTCTTTTTTTTTAAAAAAAAAAATATTTCTTAAATCTGAGCAAGAGCAGTAAAAGCATGGAAGGGGTAGCAGGTTTAAACATAGCTGAAAACAGGAAGCCAAAATTTGGTGTTGAAAAGCATTTTCACCCTTATATTGAAACTGCTGGGCACTGCAATATTCCTCATCTGTGATTTCCTTGTGCTCTGTTTTGTTTTGTTTTGTTTAAATGAAAGTGAGAGGCCTACTCACTTGTTTTGTCTAAACACTAAAGAGGGTAATGATGAAAAAGGTGTACAAATGATTGAAATGCACATATCTGTTACATACCTGTCTCAGGTTCAGCATTTTGTAATTTAATTGCAAATACTGCTAAGTGCATGCATCCTTTGGGAGGAAAGCCAACTGTAGGAAATTGATGTTCTTGTTATTACTTAGTATTTCCACCTAGGTAAATATTCCACACATGTTTTTTTGGACTTAAGTATGCCCTGTAATAGGGATTGAAGTAGTTTACGTATGTGTTTTTAATGCATTGTAAATGTTACCAATTTTTACTACTCCTACATAAGTTTGCTGCAGTGTTTGTAATTTTCCATAGAGACCTTGCTTTGCTTCTGCCGCATTTTTTATTTCCTTAATCATGACAAAATAGACATTTAAGTGTTAACACTGAAAACTTGGAAGTATGTGTTATGCTGAAGGAAGTAGAGTGAAAGGAAGGAAAATCCTCGTATACAAATATTAACATCAGTCAGAATGAATGACAAAAGGTTCTGTATTAGATTTTTTTTTCATGGTCTGTTGAATTAAATAAAGCCCTTTTTAAGGGCTTCAAAATTGAAGGAAACACAGAGGTCATCATTCATTCTTTGCTTTTCGTTGATTCTTTAATTGTGTAAGCACATCTTTCCAGTATAAATCTGAGGGTAGATTTCAGTAGGACGACTCACTAGTTGTCTTACTTACAGTTAAAATTAAACATAAGTCTTTGTAAAGTAATTATTGAAAAGTATTAATAAGAAAACCTCTTAATGGTTTGTTACTTTTTGATCTAGGATGTTATTCATAGCCTACTACCATTTTTCAAAAATTGTTTCAAATAATTTCTGGCCAAACTTAGAAAGACATTGTACATGAAATTCACTGTGTGTAAACTTCAGTTATATCAATTTATGTGAGAAATAGTGCAAGGAGACCTTGGTATTCAGATACATTTTTATCCTAACTTCAAATGTATAAGCATACCTTTACCTCTGGATGAACTGGGAAAATCTTTTGGTCCAAAAGTGGAAGAAAGCTTGAATTTTTGCCTCTGTACTCTAGCCAAATTCCTGAACCATTCTGTATGCAAACTCCTTAATACAAAATACGTTATGGTTTAAAAATAATGCAGAAGAAAATGTTTTAAGTTTAATGCATGAATATGCTTTATTAGTTAAGTTCTACATTGGCAAAAAAAGATCAAGCTGCAGGTTCCTTAACGTTTTGTTATGTAAAGACAGTTACTCCACTTTTAAAAATATGCAATTCAGAATATAAAACTTACATTAAAAAAATGGTGTATATACTACGGACTCATTGCTTAAGTTACCTAATTAACAATAAGATTAAAAAAAAAAAAGAAAACTAGTTATATCTGTTGCTTTGAAAAGAAGAACTTAGAAATACTAGTTGTGGAAAAGAGATATATTTAAAACAGAAACGGTAAAATATGCAGGGCTGTGGGACTACATCAGTGCCAGTGAAACAGGAGTCATCCTAGGGAGCAGATGGATTAAATTAAGCAGTTTTATTTTTCCTCTGAAAACCAGTGGACAGCTGCAGCTGAATCTCCATGCAAATTCATCTTTGTCCATAGAATTTGCAAAGCTTCAGCTTTCCTGTTGTTTGATAATATTCACTTTTCTATGAGGGAGGTTTATCTTCTCTGAAGAATATGTTTTTATTATCCTCAGTGGTTTCATGAAGAAAGCTTTTAACTATGAAATATATCTGTTCAGCCAAGATATGGCAATTGATAATGAAACGAATTAACAAGTGAAAATTCCCAGCCTTTGCTATTGACTAGGTATTTGGAGGAATTTTTAAAGGATAGCATCTGAAATTGGGGAAATGATAGAAAATTCTAATGTGACAAGTCATTAAGGACACTCTACTCTGCATATATGGCATACTAAAACCAATGAAAATAAAATATGTGTATATATTCTACCTCTTGAAATCATATGTGGGACAGGACTTTGCCTATGCTGTTTAACAGAAAAATTCAACTTACTTTCAATATTCGTAAGAGAGGATCCGGATAATACGCAACCGTACATAGATTGATGAGATCAATATTCTGTTTCCCTCTGAGGAAAAGAGAACTTGAGGCACTGAAGTTTTTCTCCATTTCTCCAGTTTTAAGATTATGATACTAATATTTAAATTCTAAATAGCCAAGACAAGCTGTGGGTAGATACAAGCTGTGAGTGGATATGTTTATTCAGAATTTAATTCACAGACTGGTGGGAAAGTACATAGATCACTAAATTGCTTGAAATTAATTGGAAATTTCATTTAAGTAGTTGACTAGTTTTGTGTGAATAAATAAATATAAAACCTCAACTAAGCTAATAATTCAGGAAAGCTTAAACAAAACAATTCAGCTTGAACTTTGTGAAGACTACATGCATGAGAACTGCCAGAATGCCATTTTGATATTTACTTAATCTCATATATATGTCAAGCAATTTTGATAAATGTCTGCATAAGACAAGTTTAGGGATCTAATATTCCATATGCTTGATTCAGAAGTGGATGAGAAAAGAAGTCTGTCTTTCACAAGGATGACATGAAGGGTGTTTTGTCTTTAACTAGGTTTCTTTACTATTATTTCATAAATATCATAGAAGGTTCTTGCTGTACCCCAAAACTGATTGTTGCGAGTTTTGTTCTGTTTTCTTTTAATGTAGCTAGTAGAAAAAAACTTATTTGCAGTTCCTCGTGTATGTGTAGTAATGCTGTCATTACAAGGGTTCTGTGCTACAGTTGCCACCATTAGCTGACATGAGGCTGTTGTATACAACAGGATTTCAAAGTATGGAGTTTATCACTGCTCTGATGTTTTTGATGTTGTAAGTTTACAAGACAATGTAGATGCTCACCACATCAATTCTGAATTGAGATAACATTATGGAAAAAATTACATGCTTATCTGCAGAGTTGTTCCTTTCCAGTGCATTGAGATTTGTTTGGGAATTCAGAGGGTAGCAAAAGTTCGACTTGAATGTGCTGGACTGTTAGGCAAGAGGGAAGTATGTATAAGCACATTTGTTTTCCTTTCATGTTCTGCTACTGTTATTAAACTATTTTGGTTTACAAGGGCTTTCGAGTTAACTCTGTTCACCCTTATTGTTATTCACAAATAGACAAATACTAGGAATTCCAAACAGATTCATTGTATACACGTGATGAATATTTGGGATAAAGTAGATCCAAAGTCAACACAGGGGTAACAACCCTCATGAGAGTAAAGAATGTGGTCTCACACTGGCAAAACAGCAGTGCAAAAGTAGCACATTGTCCTGCACGTTGTCAGGCCACCAAGGGACCAATGGTCTACTGTGAGTACTTTCCGTATTGACACCATAAAATATTTACATGGAATAAATGCAAAGAAATTATACCTGCTTTAAAACCTTTTCTAAAAATTATGCAGCAATAAATATTACAGAAAATCTTGCCTTCTACTCCTATAGTTAAAAAAAAAATAAGGAAAACCATAGGTATCATCAATTAACAGAATGAAAAAACAGAAAACCTTGTGCAATAACTGTCCTCTATACCTGTGTCTAAATGAAATTCATTTCATGGGTTAGTATTTCCATTTTATTGTGTATTTCCAAATGTCCTGTTTTTATAAAAACCTTGTAAATAAATAATAAATTAAAAAACATAGGGTTGGGGTTTTTTTTTGTGTGAAAACTATTATGTGTTCATGTTCTTATAGTTTGTATGAAATTCTTTACAGTGAGTTAAATCAGTTTATTTTTACATCAAACTATGCTATTCACCCCTAACCATCTGGTATAGCTTTCACATAAATGGTACACTCTCACACACTATCTAATTTAAGTCATCAACCTCTATTCATGCAGACCAGTGGTATGTCATGTTTTAACCTATTTTACTCTACTGGAGATACAGACAAAAGAGCCATGCACTCGAATCAGTAAAGGTCATAAAATGCTAATATTAAAAGGGTAAATCTTCTTTCCCTTTTTCTTTCTTTTTTTTTTTTTTTTTAACCTTATTAGTTTATTCTGTCTAGTTTGTACTTTCATAAATAGACATGTATTAACCAAACACATCTGTTTCAGGAAAACATAGTTTCTATGCCCTGTCTGATCTCAGAGATGAGAGTAAATAATTATATTTTTTTTCTTCATTTTTAAAATGCTTTGTCTAGAAAAGCCATGGTTTTCAAACAAATGTTTTCTTTTCCTCTATTTATCATAGACAATGTCCTTAAATCTCCCTATTCATTATAGTCTGGATTTCTGTGTTGTTGCCCATTTTACAGGATTGTCAGCTGGATATATGTGAGGTAGCCTGAGCATAGAAAAGAAACTTCATAATAAATTGGCAAAGTAATATCTGGAAGCTGACTTACCATGAGAAAAGTTCTCAGTACAATGTGGTAGAATCATGACTGTGAAGACAGCAGACTCTTTATTATCCTTTTCAACAAACATTTGAAATTAGCTGCCTTGCGGTTACCTGAATCATTGCTGGTCCCTAAATCAAACTGATGACAAACTCCTTTGCCCCTCAACAGTACCAGGATTTTATTCTATAAACTTGATTCCCTCTCACGCAAGTTTTAAACAGATCATACAAGTCTTAAACCAGCAAATGTTGCTTTTGTGTGAGTAATGAATAAACAATTAATAGGTGAATTAATGTCTGTGTGTGAGAATGTGAGTTCACCACTGGCTTGATCATTGGCTTGATCAAAAAATTTTTATCACAAACGGGGAAAAAAATAGTGGTTTTTATATTTGTCAGTCATCCCCATTAAAAGGGAAATAGACAATACTCAATATCCTATATATCCTCAAGCATAGTGGGAAATGGAACAAACAGACAGCAACAACTTTGCCATTTAGCTTATATAGCTAGGTTGAACATCGTTAAGATGTTTACCAATAGTATGCTAAATACCTAAATGCATCAAAAGAAGATTCTATCATTCTTGACATTGACACATAAATTTCATCTGACTCAACAAACCTTGATGCCTAGAATAGACCTGTACAGCACAAAGTATTAGCAAAAGATTCAGTTTAAGAGTTTAAGGTGTAACACAAGTATTAGAATATTTAAAGTGTTTTTAAAATTGTAATCAGCATTATCTTCTTGCCTTTCCTTCTACCCCTCTCCAAATACAGTTATTCAAAAGTGGATATAGAATCACAGAATCATTTAGGTTGGGCAAGATGTTTAAGACCATCAAGTCCCACCGTTAACCTAACCCTGCCAAGCCCACCAAGGAACTATGTCCCTAAGCACTACATCTACATGTCTTTTAAATACCTCCAGGAATGGTGACTCAACCACTTCCCTGGGCAGCCTGTTCCAGTGCTAGATAATCCTTTCAGGGAAGAAATTTTTCCTACTATCCATCTTAAACCTCCCCTGGTGCAACTTGACGGTGTTTCTTTTTGTCCTATTGCTTGTTACTTGGGAGAAGAGACTGATGCACACCTTGCTCCAACTTCCTTTCAGGTAGTTGTAGAGAGCCATAAGGTTTCCCCTCGGCCTCCTTTTCTCCAGGCTAAACAACCCCAGTTCCCTCAGCCGCTCCTAATAAGACTTGTGCTCAAGACAGTTCACCAACTTCATTGCCCTTCTCTGGACACGCTCCATCACCTCAATATCTTTCTTGCAGCAAAGGGCCCAAAACTGAACACAGTATTTGAGGTGCGGCCTCACCAGTGCAAAGGGACAATCACAAGAATAACAATATTGGGACTGGGTCCGATTCTGACCCTTACAGTAACTAGTGGCTGTCCTCCTCCATCAGCAGGCCTCTGTAATGGGACCTTTGACAGCAAGCTTCTGCTCAGCTTGAAAGAGCTGAGCTTAAAATGAACTTTGTTGTGTTAAACAGGTCTAAACCAATTTTCTTCTCA
>VZSZ01006178.1:128100-139850 GCA_013398815.1 Ibidorhyncha struthersii | reverse complement strand
TCTACTGTATAAATGATTTGAATGGAATTTGAGAGACAGATTAGGAAAGCTTGAGATATTGCTCTTCATTTAATGGCAAGTCTGAATGTTTTTTTCTCACAAAGTCTATACCATCAACATTACTTAATGTTGTCGGCTGTTTACAATGTCACTTCCTCTTTCTTTAGCATCATTCTGATTTTTAAATCTATTTGCTTGCATAGCCACCCACTACTTTATCAAAAACACAGCCTGTTAAATCCTAGGAGGAAGGAACTTTCATTTTCAACAAGAAATTATGGAGTTGATATGGGAATTACTGTTTTATGTCATAAAGAAGATCAAATTTGGTGATTACAGCGGGTCCCTTCCATTCTTAAAATGTATTCATGAATCAAAAATTATTTGTTTGAGCAGCATTTTACCATCAGCATCCCTGTGACTATCATACAGAAGTTGTTTAGCAATATTTTAATAAATGAGGCTGCCAAAATAGCCTTCTATCAGCAATTGTCTGACAGTGAGTTCCTTTGGCCCCAATCATACATGCTATACAAGGCAACAGGAGGAAAACTCAGCAAGGGGAAGGAGAGGGAGATTAGTGACTCTGGCCTTCTGAGCCTGGTGAAAAATCCATACCTGAGTGTGACTCAGGAAGTCTACTGCAATTTCAGTCACGTTGTGTTTAAACTACAATGTAAAAAGTGAAACTTCACATCTTTCTGAAAATTGGTAACATTTTAATTGGGTTTAGAAGACATGATCATAAGAATAAGATTGATAATGTAGAGTCAGGTTTACCCAATTATTTTTCATGTCTCCACAGAATGCTTCAAGGAAGCAGACATGCAGGAAAATAAAATAAAAAGTGACAGCTGTTATTTCTTTCTTTTTAAAAAATAAAACTTAATAAAAATCACTTTTTGGATGTGTTTATTTAGACCAAAGAAGTATTTTTTCAAGGACTTTTGTTGTAAAAAAAATTATTTAAGGCTTCAGAAATCATAACAATCTTGCATGAACGTGCAAAGTGTGCTGCCTCAACTGTATCATATGTGATGGTTTAAAAAGTGTGACAGGTAAAAATCTTTTCTGCTACCATATGTCTTTATTTACAAGATAATGAGAAATTTGATACATTGGAAAAGTTCTTGCATGTTTTGAATTTTAAAGGAGTACAAGGAGTGAAGAAGTAGGAAAGACAGTATGGAAAGGAAGGAAAGACAGTATGTTAGGAAATGCAAAATGCACAGCATGTTAAACTTCTGAAGGTGAATAGATCGTAGGTGAACTCTCCACCTGAACTATAAAGGAGACGTGTCTTCACAGACCTGCAAGCTAGCTTTTTCAGTTTGAAGTTATCTCAAACAAACAGGGCAAAAGAAGTTTAGAAATGTCATTTTTATAATGTGTAACTTGCATACTGTGTTCTCCTTTTATGAGGCAATACTGCAGAACTCTGCCAGATCTGCAGACACAAAAGAACTTCAAAGTCTTGTGGTAGAGGGAACCTACCAGTCTGAAGGAGAGACTGACAGCATCAACTGCAAGAAAAGTTTGGGTGACATCCTAAACTCTCCCTTACTCCACATAGGGTTTGCTGTTGCCTGTTGCGTTGTTGCTCTCTTCTGCAAACCCTTCAGCCTGGATCTGAGCTGCCAGATCTCTAGTGGTCTCATTAGTTCTTCATTTTTTCATATCTTCTTTTCTAAAACATTTCAGGTACTTTAGAAATTCTGCTATTCTGAAATTATATTTTAACCTTGTGTTTTCCAGTGTAACTCCATCCTTCCATGGCCTCCTTCCTGCATTTCAAAACAGATCAGAAAACTTCTGTCTGAAACAGTGTAAAGAATGCTGTTTCTCCCCTTTTGTGTGTTTTCTAAGCAATGAATTTGATCAGTGGTTCAATTACATGGGCAGCAGTACAGGACTGCCAACTTTGAAGAATACTACTCAGTTTGGGAAGTTGCTTCCATCAGATGTAAAAAATACTTGTTATTTTGTTCTCAGATAAGGGATAGATTAAGCAATAGAAACTGATGAGAAATGTAAAACAAAGTTCTGTTTAACAAGGAAACCAAATCAGTGGCACACATTCTTCTACATATGTGCTACATATCTTAAAAATAATACAGGAGAAGTAATTATTTGGTCCTGAACAAAACACACTATGCATGCTATAAAACTGGTGGAAGGAGGGTAACCATTGTGCTATTCTAACACTGAGATTAAAAAAATACAAGAATCTTCAAAACAGACCATGCTGGTTTTGAGTAATTTTCTGTGTTCATGGGATCTCCATATCAAGTCCGAAGAAACTGATCACCTGAGTGAATAACAGAGAATCCCTAGAGAGTAAACGACTTGGGTAGGGAGTTGAGTACTTATCTTTATTACTGATCTGCTGGTCTGGATGACAATATTAACTGATGTACGGATTAAAAAACACCACAATTCTGATCTTGAGAAAAAAGGAAAAATAAAGAAAAATAAACAGAAAAAGAAGGAAGCTTGTAAAAAAAGAAGATAATACCTCAATCTCTGCATGGGGGATACTTGAACACACCTTACAGTAGCACCTCATAACAGGTCTAGGTCTGAGGCATACTGCTCATTAAAAAAAAGGCTTGAGAAATGATGAAAGGAAGATAGGATGATTTCCCAGCAAGGTAAAGGGTGTTAATTTGAAGCAAGAAGACATCTTTCAAAAAGCTCAAGTTGTTTAAAAATAAAGAAGAAATAGAAAAGACCATAAATTTTGGTGGCAGATTAAAAGAAACAAACCAACAAACCAAACCAAAGCCAAACAACAACACTGAAGAACAATTAACAAAATAAAACTAATATTAAATCCTTCTTCAAACACATCAGGAGTAGGAAGTCTGTCAGAGAGCCTGTAAAGCCAATTGATTATCAAAAAGAAACATTCAGAGAAGATAAGACCATTGCAGTGAAACTTAATGTATTTTTGCATTGGAGTTCTCTGTGGGAAAAATGCCCCATTCAAGAATCGTTTTTCACTGGGACTCATCAAAGAATATATCTGTTCATGAAATGACAGTAGATGTCAAGGAATAAATGACAAAATGAATAGCTAAAAAAATTTTGTCGGAACCAGATGGTACTCAGTGCAGTGGTCTGTAGGAGTTCAAGGACAAAATAACTGCTAACAGTGTATGACGAAAAAATACAGAACTGCTTACATATGAGTCATGAATAAATTAGCTGGGACTCTTCAGACATAAAAAAAGAGATAACTTGTGGATTGCTGGGGAGACATGACAGATGTCTGCAACAGCACAGGATGCCTGGAGAGAAATCAGCTGCTCAAAGTGTCTCCCAGTGCAAGAAGAAGAGTCATGAAGTAAAGCTACTAAGAACCAAGTTCAAGGCAAAGGACAGAAGAAGGTTTTTCTTCCTGGGGTATAAATTCATTTCCAAAGGTTGACAGTTGCAGGAGTTGAATGACTTAGAAACAAAATACACCGAGGATACTGAATTGCACAGAAAAAAACTGGGGAGTCCCAGGGTTGAAAATAGTCAGATTGGTGATGCAGGCGTCTAACAGTAAAGCCAATATCACTGCTGAATATAAACCAAATATATCCCTATGAAATGAGGACCAAAAGATGAATGAATTTCAAAGCTACAGGCAAATGAGCGAAGGTGAATACAGAAAGACTGTGCAAGAAGAAAATAATACAGTCACCCTATTTCTGCAGCAGACAGCAATGAAATACATAATTTAAGAAAATTAGCGAGAGAAGATTCTGTGTACATGTTAGGAACTCAGACAGAATCATTTATTTTCCAGCAACAGCAAAACAGGCTTGACATTTTTAAATAATATATTGTAGCTGAGATGAAGGGCCTTTCAAATATGCTTCAGTGCACACCAGCCTGAGCAGACTGCAACAAACTAAGTCAATAGGACTCTCAGCAAGGGAATCGATGTGATTTGCACTGTTCCTGGCAGAAATGTCATTCAAAATTGATGACAAGATTTCTGACCAAATGCTATTTTAGAATAATCTTTATCATTCGCTTTCTGATACTACATCTGGTGACTTTTGACCCTGCTCAGAAATGTACCACTTCCAGCTGAAGACTGAACTAATCTCATGCCGATGTGTGGAATTAACTTAATGAAACTGTAGGAAGATAAAAGATACTTTTGAAAGCCCTCTGTATAAAAAAAAATGACTGTGAGCTAACAATTAGAATCTTAGTACTTCAGCTGCTACTGAAATACAGGAGATAATAGCTCCTTTTTTCAATCTTTTCTTCCTCACAGATGGAAGAATCTTTAAACTTTATGTTCTAAATTACTTTGAAACCTTTATAAAAATAATCACAGATGCTACAAATACCATTTAGAATATAGTATTATTAAGTCTATTGGTTCTTGGCTGGAAAATTGCTCAGTCTGCTGTAAAAACCCACATTACTTTCCATAAAAAAGTTACTTCATTGTTACCACTGTGAGCATTTTGCACAAGAAAATTATTTCTGCTACCTATGGTTGAAAGTGAAGCTGGTAGGAAACTGCTTTGCCTGAAAATCTGTTGTTTTTTTTTTTTTGTGTGAACTTTTACTCTGCATTTGGAAAACCTTGGTTTGAACTCTTTCTGCAGTGAATTTGGGTGGTGTGTTGTACTGCAGTTCCCAAAGCAGCTGGGTCAAACTCCCCATCCACGGCACCCTCCCTTCCCTGAGGAGGGAAGATGAAGAAAGCAATGTATGTGGTTGACTGGGGTCAGGGTTGTGAATATTTTACTCATTTAGAAAAAAAAGTTTTGGTCTCCCAGTTCTTACATGCACATCTCTGCTACCAATATACTCTAATAACAGTCGCTTGTACATAACAGTATTTAGGTGATGAGTGTATTAACACAGATAGTTGTTTATGAGAAAATTCAGACCAGCAAGCTACACGTTTTAGACTGTTTTAGAGAGGACCTACTGTTACTCTGTGCATATATTGCCTTTGCTCTGTATTACTTAGCGCTAAAACATGAATGACCAAATGCTTCCATTAGCTCCCTTCAGTTCATGATTTTTACAAGGAATGTAATATATTTAACATGGAAATGCTAAAGCGAACAGGACTTAAATTCTTTATTCTCATGTTAAAACCATGCAAAAGTGGGAAAAGTATGTACATCCAAAATTAGTGCTTCATCATTTTGACAGTCAAAGAAATATTTAGCGATGAATATAATGCAAACCTAAGCATGAATAAATAAGTGAAGTGGATTACTACAGAGCCACCTTAACTCAACAAACATATTTTCTGTATATTTTAAATGGCCTAGCCTCAGGCCTTTTTGACAGCTGGGTCAAGATGACAATACTGTATGTATATAAATAAAAAAGCAAGAAAACACAGCCGAGCTTTTCTGAAAGAAATTAAAACTTCAAGTTGGTGGAATGCTAACTTCTGCAAAAGACAATTTAAAAATGACCCTAAGACAAATCAGAAACAACTGGGTTCCTGTGTGACAAAGTAATTACCTAGTACATCACTGACAATACTACAATACTACAAACACTTCAAGCTGAAAAAAAAAAAAAAGAAAAAGCTGAAAAAGTTAAAGCAACCTTAATATTAAACTATCATGTAAAAAATGCACAGTGGGCCATATTGTGCCATCTGTTTTGAGAGCAGAACACGAGATCAGTGGGGAGGTACCCTTAAAAGCCAGATGGCACAATGTGACCCATTATTCTTGTGAAGTCTGAAAAAAAAAAAGTGTTTCATCACAGCATAAAGAGCTTAGCTATGACCCCAAAATCAAATCATGTTTAATGTGTTTTTATCTTCAAGGCAGCTAAATATTTTCCTTGAAGCCGTATTGTTTGATGAGAAATAGTTAAAAACATTGATCAGGCAGCAGTTGCTAAATACTTTTTAGGAAATATTTAAGACATTTTAAAGTTAATCCAACAATGACTGGAGAGAGAAATGTGGAATAGCTGTGAAGGACTGTAGTGTATTGTGGGACAGTGCTATGCCTAACTAGACTCCCTGGAATTCCAGAACAAGGATGGTTTTATCAACATTTAGCAATTTTTTATTTTTCTGGGTAGGTTTAAGGTTTTTAAATTATTTTTTTGTGCATGAGGAACACACGTCATATTTGAAAAAGTTTATTCATGGCATGTAAGGCAAGGTTTGCAGAAATAACTAAGTATTTATTAGATCTACAACATGTAAATGATAGCTGTGGTTTTTGCTTGTACTGAAGGAGTTCTTCCACTACTTGTACCGCAATACAATTGTTAAGCAGTGAAAATTCACCTGCTGGCACATAGCACACTCACAAGCACCAGCTACCTTTCAGTCATAAAGGAATGAAGCATAACATTCTTCAGTACTCAGTAGAACGTGTTCTTCTAACCCCGTCTTCAATCAAAGCGTAATTAGTCAGTAGAGCTCTGTTTTCATCTGGAAATGACCTGAGCTCCCTTTGAAGTTCCCTTTAAGGAGAAATAACAAACTGTTCCTTTATCTAGTGAACTTAGCATGAAATCAGACTTCAGTCTCCTAAGGATCTCTTAGATCATCTTAGTTGCATAAGGCATTTCTATAACAGTAATAATTTATTCTGCTGATTTTTACAATAGATTTAGATGTTTCTGGATTATATTTTTGGTCAGGGAGTTTTGCTGAGTTCATCCTAGTGAAGAAGACACACAAAGATACCTCACTTATCTGGAAAAAAATGCCCTCCTTGAGAGAAGTGTTTGTCCTGCAGTACCCAGAAATGGGAGGAATGGTGTGGAAGAAACTCTTAGAAAAAAGAGTAGGCACTGTGACTGGACATGGCATAAACCAGAATTTTGAGGTGCAGCTGCCTAGTTTTTCTTCTCATGGTGATGTCCTCGAAGAAAAAAGTCTTTTATGGCAACATTAAAAAAAAAATAATGTTTTAATGGACTATGCATCATCCATTGTGTCTTTGAACTTCTACCAGATTTGTTTTCTATTCTGTAACTGACTTATTTAGTCTCTGGTTGTTGTCCTCTGCTCCCCATGAAGTCTGTTGTTTCTGAGATTTGGCTCTCTGCTCATCCATACAGTTTCTTTGCTTACCTTGGGGTGCAGTTCCCTTCCTCAGTCCCCGTGTCAATCTCTTTTTCTCCCAGATCCTTTAAAACTTTCTTCCCGTGTACAGGCTCGGTTTTTCCCCAGGGAAAGAAAAGTCTTTACAGTCCTCCAGAAGGTCTCAGATAACACAGAAACTACTGTTTCAGGTTTATAACACAGAAATAAGGTTCAAAAATATAAACCAGACATTACCTGTTACAGATAAAATATGAAAAGCCTTTTCAGCTTACAAATGAGCAACTTTCAGCTGTGTTTTTAGGTTATTGATTCTGAGCAATTTGCTAGTTGAACCTATCCTACAGTGTCCTCTGCAAGTCTAGAACCTTCTTTCCATCACCTCCAAGGCCTAGCCTTGTTTTTTTTTCTTGCTACAAGCAATCTCCTCCCAGCTAACTCTTATTTTAACAAGTAAATGAGAATGAAACTGAATGTGTGTTTCCTGAAGTGAGGAGCAAGGACTTGTGTCAACAAATAACAAAAAT
The DNA here is from genome assembly GCA_013398815.1 of Ibidorhyncha struthersii. Classification (NCBI taxonomy): domain Eukaryota; kingdom Metazoa; phylum Chordata; class Aves; order Charadriiformes; family Charadriidae; genus Ibidorhyncha; species Ibidorhyncha struthersii. The sequence goes on along the minus strand of VZSZ01006178.1, from coordinate 132,275 downwards.
TTTCAGTAATTTTAGCCAGTATTTGGGCAGAATAACTTGATTATGCAGATTTTCTTCTTAATAATTCTATGCAATCAGCACAATATGGAATATCTGCACAAAGAAGGCAGCTCCACAGATCCTCCCATCTGCTCCTCATGACTTATTCCAGCTTGGCTGCAAAAAGGCTTGACAAAAATGCCCTCTTGAACTCAATTCATATAAAGGCCAAGAACATCTTGACTGTCTATGACAGTGTATGATATTTTTTTCATTACTTCAAAGTGATCAGTTTCTTATGAAGCAGCTCTTTCTAGCAGAAAGGTCTTCCAAATAATACATATTGCTCCATTAATTTTTGAGATACTGTAAGTGATATCGGATAATGAAATTAACATTGGGTTTATTACAGATCGGGTTTATTTTTTTAAAAGAAATGTTTTTTAAAGAAGTTAAATAGTTTTCTCATGAGAACATAGAGATTTCAACTAAGCTAATATTCAGATGTGGGATGAAGTTTACTGACAAAGAACTGTTTTAAATAGTAATGAGATTCATTGTTCAGGGTATGAAATATACAAAAGCAACATGCATTTAGAGAGCTTTTTTTTTGGCAGTCTCCAAAACCGCAGGTAAATACCTTAGCCAGCTGTTACACAAGGGTCTTCAAACAACAGGTTTTTTATAACCATATCCCTGGAGGTAATTAAGGCCAGGCTGGATGGAGCTTTGACTAATCTGGTCTAGTGGGAGGTGTCCCTGCCTATGGCAGCAGGGTTGGAACTTGGTGATCTTCAAGGTCCCTTCCAACCATTACCATTCTATGATTCTATGAATCTGTATTTTAGAAGTTTTACAGGATGTAAAATGCTGTCTTGTGTAAATGCAGTTAGCTCTTTGAGGCAAACCTCAGAAATACGTATTCCCTTAAATACAAATAATGATGATGGACCTCAGCTGAATTACAACCCACCATGTGCAAACGTTTTTTAGCATGTATCTATGTATCTGCATCAACACAGGAAAATATTGGAGGCACACAGTTACCAGTTCAGCTCCCAGAAGAACTGTGCACTCTCACAGCTAACCTGAGTGGACCTCTAGGTTTACATTCATATGGATAAGAGAACTTTAGCACTTTTTCTGGGACTGACATTTGATCTAGGTTTGGATTGATAAGAGAGAAAAAAGGTAATGGTTAAGTTAAAGCCATGTATCTTAATGTCAGGACTCATAGATTTTGGGGGTTTTAGGATTTGCCTCTTGGCTTCTTGTTTTCAGCAAGAAGAATAAAAGATCTGAGAGGCATTTTTGAACTTTACCATAAGAAATTCTGTTTCTGGGTTTGGGATTTGACACACACCTATTTTCAAAGGAGCTATATACAGTCATTTTGGAGGACCTTTTTTCTCCTTGACTTCATCAGACATAAAACTGTGCCTGGGGAAACAACTAAGGAAGTCCCTTAAAAAATGAAAGGCAAATCTTTGCAAGATGTTAAACTTGCCGTGCATCACAGGGAAAACTCAGAGACTCAAAATATGAAGGTAAAGCTATCTACTAGACCCCAACCAAAAAAATAGCTCAAAGTGAGAATATGTTTTAGGGAAAACAGTTAAAAGCAGAAATCTCTTTCAGTTAGGTAGTTTCAAAGTGTGTTTAGTATTCTATAAAATTCTTTTTGCTTCTGACGAGCGTAGTTTCAGCCAGTTAATACCATTCCAGTGGGGAAACATCTTGAAAACTATTTTGGCATCTAATTTGGTAAACTCTTAACCTTTAATAAGGAGAGAAAAGACAACATTGACTTCTGAGAAAGCAATTCCCTGTGCAAAAAGGAGAAATGATGAAGGTGTTAACCTGTTCTAATTAGTGTGGCCTATAGCCTCAGCAAGATGATAAGTCTATCCTCTAATATCTGAATATCTGACATAGTTCAGAAAAGTATTGAATTACTAAGACATAGTCTTAACCTTCCAAATAAGTTCTTAGCTCCTCCGTGAACCTTTACACTAGGGACTGTGCTATGCTGGAGAAAGAAGTGATATTGCTCACTAATAATCAAATTAATACTTTAATGTAGGTAGTTCCTGGTATAAATAGTCAAACTGGCAGTTGCATAGGTAGGTAAGAGAAGAATGCTTTTGTTGCTGATAAAATATTTTAATCTGTGTACAGTCAAAAACATTGAGTTACACTTGTTTCTCATCTACATAGAAGAAAAACCCCACCCTTATACTAGAAAGGGAATGCATTCCCCTTGCATAGATAAACGCAAAATGCACTCATGACTTGACCACTAATCACTGACTCAAAGCATTAGCAGTTTGGAAAGGACCTCTGGGTTTCATCAAGTACAATTTTCTGCTCAAAGCAAGGCTAGTTAGAGCAGGTTTCTCAGTGCCATTCCCAGTTGAATCTTGATCACCTCTAAGGATGTGTCTCACAGTCTTTCTGGGAACCTGTTTGATTCAATGTCATTGTGATAATGACTTTTGAGGCAGAATTTCCCATGTTCTAGCTTGTGGCTGTTGATTTTCACCCTTCCACCATGCACGTAATATGTGCAGCCACTCTGAACACTCCCAACCTTCCTTACACCCTCCAAACATGTATTTACAAACATCAGTGAGATCTCCCCTTCCCATACTCTTCCCCAGCCTGAGGCAGCCTGATGCCTTCTGCTTCCCCCTCTGCATCCTGTGCTCCAACAATGACCATCACAGAGACCCTCCACTGAACTCACTGCTATACATCAGGGTCTGTCCTGCACCAGGAGCCCATGCCTTGGGACAGTACACCAGGAATGGTCTCACCAGGATCATTTAGTGCTTTTTGCTGGTCACTCTTCCTCATATAGTCAAAATGACAGTGCTGTTATTTCTGTACTGTATATACTTGAGATGTCTAAGGAATATGAAATTAATTGGTTTAAAAAACAGACAAAAACCTGGGAATGATAGAAGTTCTTTTATATAGCTTTTGTAACAGTACTTCTCATTTTTAAAAAAACACATTAAGCTTTTTTCCTAAGAAAAATTACCTAAATATAATCATAATTAGAACTTTGGAAGCCTTTTTTTTTTTTTTACCTTTGATGTTGTTTCATGAATATCACAGATGGCAGAGTTGTGTTCTCATTTATATTGAAATAAAATTGATATTTTGAAAGCTCAAAATTGAAAAGCCAAAATGAAATCCCATTTAGTTCACATGACTTCAAAAATGAAAACTCTATTAGGTAGTGAATGGATGTATTGGTTCAGTGGATCAATGGTTAAAGTCAATAGGAATTCCTTCATCATCGCAGCTACCTGCTCCAGTGAGCATCAGATTAAGATTTCTGAGTTTTATTAGAAAAATGTCTGATGAGTCATGCTAAAACTTATGGAATTTCAGGCTTCTTTAATCAGAAGTCAGGGCTAAGTGTAATAACTTTGCTAAAAAGAAGAAAACAGGTGTTCATTATTTGTAAGACAATATGGCAGAAGCAGGATGATGTCATTAACACAGGCATGACTGAAGAAAACTACAAACACTTCCTCTACTACCTTTTATATTTTATTATGCCAAATGTCCCTATTGGCTTTGTAAACATTGTTTTCCTATTGGAGAAATACATAGCATAAAATTTTGACTGACTAAAGACATTCCTTTCATGACACTTGCCTTCAGCATGGTAATATCAATTTGTAATTCCTTATTAGCCAAGTTTATATTGGTTGTGTTATGTTGGTTATATGGTATTGATTATAGAAAGTTCATTTTTGATTTTCTCAAACATGTAATGTTTCATTAAACTTTGTGGCCCAAAGGAATACTAAATTATAGGTATGCTGTGTACAATGTTGCCGTACATCAGGCAAACTTTCTGGCCCAAATTTTTCCTTGTAATTCCCTCAATATTTCTTTGAGGCAAATGAATCTCACTGTAGGTGAAACTGAGATTCATTGTAAAAGGTGTAGTTTAGCTGAAAATCCTGAAAGTAGAGAGAGGAACTGAAATATGAGATTATGAACTTCTGGATACCTTTGAGACTCCAGAAAGCTTTCATAAATCAAAACATTTTATGCTGATAACTTTTACCCTAAGCAAACTAAATTCTTTTGGAAGGAAGTTTTTGAGCAAAGGCTTAGAGAATCACAGAATCACAGAATGGTCAGGGTTGGAAGGACCTCTGAAGATTGTATAGTCC
>VZSZ01006178.1:105922-127617 GCA_013398815.1 Ibidorhyncha struthersii | reverse complement strand
CATCCTGTTGTCCACCAGGACTCCCAGGTCCCTTTCCACAGAGCTGCTCTCCTGCAGGTCAGCCCCTAACTTGTTATTCCTCCCCAGGTGCAGGACCCTACACTTGCCCTTGTTGAACTTCATAAGGTTCCTCTCCGCCCAGTTCTCCAGCCTGTCCAGGTCACGGTGTATGGCGGCACAGCCTTCGGACATGTCAGCCACTCCTCCCAGTTTAGTGTACACTCTATCCCTTCATCCAGGTCATTGATAAATACATTGACCAGAACTGGACCCAGTACTGACCCCTGAGGAACACCACTCATTACTGACCTCCAGCTTGACTCTGCACTGCTAATCACAACTCTGGGCTCTACCTGTCAGCCACTGCTCAATCCGCCCCACTGTCCATTCATCCAACCCACACTTCCTAAGCTTGCCTGTGAGGACTTAGATTCAAGGTTTTCTATAGGAAATCTCTTTTTGACTAATTCTGTGGAAATCTTGTTATAAAAATTTTAGGAGTTAACTGGATATATTTTAACTCAAATGACATGCTTGAAATGATATAAAACAAGTTATAACTTTGAAAATGAGACACCTAACAGAATAGAAATTACATTGCTTCTAGGTTTTACTGTACCAAATAGCTGCTTAATATTTCATTGTATCAGTACCAAAAGATTTTCACTGATTACAGGCCCAACCCATAGTATTCTACCAAATCAGTTCAGCTTCTTTTCTAGTTATGTCCTCGGTGTCTGAAATGAATGACAAATAAGGGTCTGTAGGATGAACATAATAGAATTCATCACTAATAAATGACACTGATATGTCGATGTCAAAGCAGCAGTTCTTGGATTAACAGATGTGGTGGCATCAGGACTATCAGCAGGAACAGATTGTTCTGCGTTGCAGATGAGAAAATAATTCACAGATAATTATTTAACTAATGGTTTCAGTTATTTCTTTCTGTGCACAAACTGTCCTGTGTCTCTGTAGTTCCATTCCAAAGTCTTTCTTGCGACTACTCTTTATTCAGGGATGGAAAGGTTTGGATGACACGCAGTGAGGCTTTCAATCACTCGAGGAGCAGCAATAAACAGAAAGAGGTAAGGGCACTCTGACAGTTTAAAACCTGTGTTATCCTAGGCCACATAGACCTTGCTTGTTTCAGGTTTGGGAGTGTATTTATTGTCCTGCTGAAGAGTTGTGATTTTGTCACATTAAGTTGTGGATTGTGTTTCAAAAGCATCCAGTGTTTCATCAGCTGGCGTATAATTCCATGTGACAGAGGCTATTTCCATGTGTGATCTAAATTCTTGCTTTCTGTCAAAGTATGTAATAGCAACAGAACAAAAGCAAAAAAAATCCTGAAAAATGGCCAGGAAAATGTCTATAGGCAGGAAAGCAACAGGGCAACCTGGTTATGTGGTGTCAGTTTCCCCGAGACTGTCGAGTCTCTCCATTTCCCCTCTTAATGGACTGGACTCTCCTCTGGCAGTACAGGCTTCTGCTAAGTGATGAGGGAACTGTGGTTGGTCACAAATGATGCAATATAAAGGGGAAGAGAGATACATAAAATGAAGGAGATTGTTTATTCTCTGAGGGTAGAATAGCAATACAGATACTGTGGTCTAAACAGGAAGCAGAGGAACTATAAATACAATTAATTTGATCATTATTCCTATATATTCTCAGAGAATATCAATATTAAGAAACACTACACCGTGTGCTTTTACAAATGAAATGAACAAGACATTCTCAGATCTTGATTCAAATCACAGTAAGATATAGTCTAGGTATCTTTCAGTGATTTATAATACTTCACAAATACAAAACTGCAACATAGCTAAATCCAGACCTACAAAAATCATTACCAATCTATTGACAGTTAAGCATTAATAGTTAACTAATAGCTACATACTTCCAAAACTTCTGTAAGGCAGCCATAACACAAAGAGGGAATACTGAGATAAATAAGACAGCATTTTTCTAGTTGTGTTTAAAGTTAGAGGTGTCCATAATTATTCAGGAATAAATGCCTTGTAATACAGATAAACATGAAGTTTATTGTCACAGTGATTAAAATTTGTAATTCAGTTGAATCAAATTAGTTGGAGCTTTCAAGCTGTGATATCCTGAGAACACCAGAGTCACACGGGAATAAAACAACAGTCACACTGGAATAAAACAACATATTTTAGTTCTGCTCAGATTTTTTTTGTTAAATGGCAAATTAAATATCTCAGAATTTATATTTCTTCTGTTCATTATTTCCAATTCGCAAAATTACATTTCCATTAAATATTATAATCAGAAAATTTCTAAGCAATTCTTGTAGAAAGATATTCTAAAGCAATTTTCTGTGAAATATAATTCCATAAGTAATGCTTTCCATAACATTAATATGCTTTAAAATGGGATGATCAATATGGGTTGATGTGTTTTGTTGTGATGATTTTACATCATAGGAATGATGATTGCTGTGAGTAACCTGGTTATAAAAGACACTGGAATGAAAACTTGTGTTATAGTTTGGGGTGATTTACTTGAGAGATATGTTTGATACTTGGGAATATAAATATTACACATAAAATGATATTTGAAGTTGTCCAAAATAATTTTATGAGAAGAATATTTTTGGAGGAGTGTCAAGCCAATAAAACTTATCTTTTCCTTCTATCCCAAATTCAAAGGAGAGAGACTTGTATTGTTAGAGATAGATGTTTATATAAGAAACCTTTTGGAAAGGTCAAGTTTTGTAAATGTGAATTCCAGAATAGCTAATGTGGAATGTAAGTTACAATAAACCTGAAATTCCAGACAATCAGATTTAGCAGCTAAAGTACAGATGATCATAAGAACAGGATCTCATAATAAAAAATATGTCACTGCTTGTTAACAGTGGAAAANTGGAAAACTTTAATTGGAAAAATGATAACTAAGTTCAGTGATGACCACTCCCACTCAAGTCTCCTTTCAGATTTTTTTTTAGCAATAATAAAAATTTGAGTATTCAGGCAATGATTTCATAAATGTCTACAGAAAGCAGAATTTTAACTAATAATCTTAGTCAGAGGATGAGTGCCATACAAATATTTACAAAAAGAATACCTCGCCAGATTCTTGCTTGTTCAGAGACAAGTACAGGAAGCAAATCTACATCAGTCTTTGCAGACGGGATTTTACGGAGATTGCATTTTTGATACTGCTGGAAACAAACCCACCTGTTATATTTAATGTGGGATGGATTTTTCTTTGATATAATGAGACAGACAGGTCTTCACAGTATCACAGAATCATTTGGGACTATAGCACTAGAGGACAATTTACTCAGAGGCAGAGTTAGGCTTTATTCTGTGTTCATAAGGAACTCAGAAAATTTCTAGGCTCTATCCTAACTTGCACGTCCTATTTTACTACAAGACAAAGGAGAATTTTCTAAGTGTTACAGGTCAAATATTGTCAGCTCATGCTTAGGCAACATGAATGCTCCATGTGGTATAATTCCATAATGACTCTTAACGTTTTCTCTTTGGGAGAATCCACATAGTTTCAGCAGACTACGTCAAAACAGGAGAAGCAAATAGGTTCAATTACATCTACTTTGCCAGCTGTGAGGCTGCTCTGAAATTTCTGTAGCAGGTACGACCCCATTCCAGTTGAAATATAGAGGTTAACCTTACCCAGTGTTACCAGATGAGACTTTTGCAAGCAGAACTGTGCTTTCTTTACTTATGCCAAGGAGAAGGCACATTCCCCTGGCTCATAATGGGTTGAAACATATGTTTAAGGTGGGACTGAGCTCAAGGCAGTATGGAGAAGAAAGGTATGTTATGGAAGGCTCAGAGACTACTGTGTGACTGTAGTCACATTGATCACTAGAAGATGGTATAGACTTAACTAAGAACTGGGATGTATGTATGAAGGGCCAGGCTTTTTAAGAGAATATAGCTCAGCTCTGTTCTCTTTTCTTTTATGAAATTTAACAATAAAGTCTGTCTACACTTGTGACAGCCTAAAGTTCATTTCACCATGAGAAAAATAGGACAGAAAGAAAACTATGTCATGCATTTGTCTCCTCCAAACTCTTTTTTTTTTCATGTCTTCAGTTCAGAGGGAATCAAAAAATTCTAAACACCAGTATCCTAACCACCAGCCTTCTTTCTTGGTACAATGTTCTCGCTTTCTAGATCAGAAAGATCAAGAAATATCACTGTGAGTCTGCTGGACATGTGTCCCAAATCCCTCCAAAATTTGGAGGTCAGTACACATACATACATCTGGTCAGTATTTACTGATCTGAATATTGCTGGTCCAGCCTAAATGAGAAGACAGAATTCTGGGTTTAATGCATAGATTGGTTGTGTTGACTGAAGAAAGGTCTAGCAATCATTTTAAATTCTGCATGCCTAGCAGGCAAGAGAGCTGTCTACTTTCTTCACCCCTGTCCTGGAGTAGCCACTGGTTACATACTTGGTATTTGAGATCTAAGACAGCAACAATTAACTGCAGCAAGATTTCCCCTTTGAACTAGTTATCCTCAGTTTTACAGAAAGGAAAAAAAGTTAAAAAAAAAAGAAGAAAAAAAAAGAAAGAAAAAAATAAGAATTTGTTGTGTTATTTTGGGAATTGTTTTGGTTTAACCCTGGTAGGCAGCTGAGCCCCACACAGTTGCTCGTTCCATCCCTCCAGGGAGTCACAAATCCAAAACATAGCACCGTATGAGCTACTATGAAGAAAATTAACTCTATCCCAACCAAAACCAGTAGAGAAGTATGAAAGGGAAATAATGGTTTATTTCTTCACAAAGTTAAACTGATTTTTTCATACATCATTCAAGCCTTGATCTTGGGAGCCAAGACTTCTGTTCCACTTATTTCTCTCTGCTGTCCACGTTGTACACATATATACCCTGCTCTGCCCTTCCACATCTCTGCTCATTTTTTTTTCATGGGGGTAAAGAAAGGAATCAGTGCTGCAATTAAGATTATCAAGAAAGAAGACGACATGCAACTAACAGAAAATGTTAATTAAGGTGTTTGCATCCCAGCTTGATTTCTTGGTGTTTCAGAGAGCTTTTTTGTTCCATCTTTTGAGGAAATAACATTAGTTGTATTTAGCACTGAAACAAATGCTTTAGAAACAGGATGAAGACAATCTAATAACCATCAAAAAATAAAGGGCATCTTGATCCTAATTATACCATTACAGTATAGTAGTTATATATATACACATATACTGAATTAAGGATCTTAATCAACACCCCATTTACCAAGATGTTAAGCATATTTACTGCAGATTTCAGCCACATTTTAGTGAAACAACAATAAAATCAAAAAGCATGTAGGAGACTAGAACATGGACAGCAATAATAGTTTTCCCCTGCTCCTAATTTCCACTAAGTCCTTATATTAGCCAATGCAGTATTCTTTATATGTTCCTGAACAATTACAGAATGTTTCTTCTCAGAACAACTTAATACCTTAACAATAATAAGCCATCAGAAGTTTTTATAAACCTAATGAATACTTCAGTGATCATGATTACAAAACATTTTTGGAAATCAGAATTATTAACTTCTTATTAAATGCATGTCTTTAAAAGTTCGTAGTTATTAGATGTCTAAGACTTGTTTTAAATTGCTCTAAGAAGGCAAGATATGTAAACTATTCTTTCTACTGTGGTACAGCTGAGATAGTTTAAAAGAAAAATGTCCTGTTCTTCAATGCATAAACACAGCATTATTTTGTATTTCATCAAACTGGAGACAGATAATATTTATGAGAACCTTAGTGTCTGATTGAATGCTTCATTGACTTAAACAGAACTTGGATTTGCCCACTACTTTGCTAGAGTTTTTTCCTTTTTGTATGTTATATTGTTTATTCTACATAATTTAAGCATCTCAGACGAAATCTGTCATTTTTCTTTGGAGTCTGTTCTTCATTCTACTTTGCTGTTAGTAGAAGTCAGAAGCAGAATAGAGGTGATGAAGAAAATAACGCATGGACACAAAGCAGCGCTTGAACCCTGTGATGTTTTACAAGTGGGTTTTGAGCTAAAAGAGCATACCTTATTCTCTTTTATTTTCACCGTATTATTGCTAATAAATTGACAATAAAAGTAAATTTCTTCTTCAGAAACTTCACCAAGCTTGATGGGTATGGTCATTTCCATTCAGTATAAATGCAGAAGTTAAGTGACATAACCAAAGAGCTGTTGTAAGCCAGTGGCTGAAATCACTATACGGCTTATCTCTGCTGCATGCCATATTTACGTTCACTTAAAGACTGGTTTGAATGGACTGAAAACAAACAGAAATGCTACCAGTGGAAAGTTTGCAGTCTGTATCTGGATGTTCTTCAAATAAGAATAAGGACAATGTGTTGCACATTGCTGAATCCTTCCCTCACTCCTCTCTAGACCTGGGACTGCTGCGCCTACCTTCCCACCATCCCCCAACGTGTGATAGAGCTTCTTAGCTTGGACTGTGTGCCTCTGCTAAAGCAGGTCCCTGACTTAGGAGCTGGAAAACAGAACTCTAATGAATCTACACTTGTAGAGAAAGAAACTGAAAGACCAAAACTTCTGGTAACTAGCAAGAGATGTTCGCTTTTTCTTTCAATATACTCTATTTTGACCACCAGATTATTATTTAACACTTCTCTCTTTTTTTTTTTTTTAATGTTAAAACTCAAAAAATAAGGTAAAATATAGATGGAAATAAAAGAAATTGGTGAAGGACTTACATTTCTGCTGCTCCAACTGACCTGTATTATGATTTGTGTTGTGCTTCTTGGAGGAAAAGGACAGCTCCAAGGTAAGAAAGAGGGTTTGAATGTGGAAATACTTAACAGTTTTCCATAAGCCCTTCAAAAGGCATAAACCCTTCAACTCGGATTCACAAAACCTTCATAGTAAAATAAAGCCTGAAGTAGGTGGAAACAACTAAACCAGTGAAGGAGTTAATTGTAGGGAAAAGACATCTTAAATAAACATCTGTGCAAATCCTGAAAACGGAAAATATCAAATAGGTGGTCATGTCTGTTTGTTTCATACATGTGGCCAAAGCATGCAAAAGAGCATGTACTCTCTCAACCCCAAGTTGAGATCCACCTTTCTGCAGGGACATGTGGCATATTTATGCTATTTCCTTCTTTCCTGTGAAAGGCCAGCTTGCAAGTCAGATGCCTGCACATCCTACTGGTGGCTGCAAATAGAATTCCAGCCTGCATTCTGCTTTTTAGAGTCTGCAGTTTGTATTATATTTTGGAAGAGTACATTTGACATGTTTAAACTCAAAGGATATCAAACTTTATTTCTCTTGACAGCAAGAGTAATTGCTATGATGCTCAATAAGACTGATAGAGAAGTTCAGATCTGTTTGCTTACCTCAGTTTATAGCACTATCTTTCCTACAGATCAATGTTTTGATGGATGAATACAAAAAAAAGGACATTTTTTTCTGGGATAAACACATATGGAGAGATCTTATCTCGGTTAAACTGGTGTAAATCTGCCCCATCTGCAGTAAAGTCAGACCATTTACCTTGGGATTAGGATGTAACCTCTTATGTGAGGTGATAAATAGTTCAGCAGAGCTTACACAGTTATCTTTGTTCCCACCTTTGTATAGCTTTCAAGAAAGTTAAATTTCCCTTTACATGTTAAAAATATCTGTTAAAGAAATATGCACCTTTTCTTAAAATAATTAATAACACCCTCATTTTACATTTTAAGCAAATCTTCCATAGTGAAAAATGAAAGGCAGCTAACTCCTCATCATTGATGAGGTTTGTTCTTTCCCACTGATCATCTGTCTGTATCATAGATATTACTGGTCCACTTGTGGAGGACTAAGAAGTAGAAACCATGTATTTCTATACAGAGACAGAAGGACACATCACAAAATGCAGTTAAAACACATGTCAATTTTTGTCCATTCCCCACACAGTACAGGAGGTGTTTGGATTACTAGTAAAAGCATGGGACAGTACTTCCCACTCTCATTGATCTGGCTACAAGATACAAATGATTGCTAGGAAGACTGATTCTACGGAAAAGCACTAGTAATATCTGCAATTCCTGATTATTTGTGTGTGTGTGTGTTTTAAATCTAAAAGTATATAATTTGTTCCGTTGGGCTGACACAATAGTAATTGTGAGATGTTGACATCAGTTTTATCAGTTCTTAAAAGACAATTCAAAAACTAGTACAGGTCATCATTTAATCCATCCCCTGGCAAACTGAAAAGTGTATAAAATGTTCAATAAAGTATAAAAACTAAAACAGGAATAATAACCAGACTCCACTCAATGTAATTCTAGCCACTCTTACTATAGAAATAACCAGTCTGCAAAGGGCCACATTCAGAAAAATTATATTGCACGACATTTTCATATGTGAAATGGAACATTAAACATTTAAGATAAAGGAAAAAATAATGTGTTTAGGAAAGCTCATGCAACTTTTGTTTTCTTTCTTTTTAGTGTTTTTAGCAGGACTTACACTAACATAAAGGATTTACACAAATGATAAATAAGGCAAAACTCAAATAAAAAAATTAGGCACACAAAAACTCACAAATCCACATATCCACTAAGTTCTGCCTTAAGAAAGAATTAAAAGACTGAGCTTTTGTCATCAGACTTTGCTGCTATAAATTACTATGCTCAGCAGAGTGTTGAGAAGCTTTTCAAATGAAAAATTAGTGGTGAATGAACCTCTAAAGAAGGTTTAATTTGCATAAGCATATAAAGTTATCCTAACTATCTGAGACTTTATGTAATCAGCTATTCCCTTCCCTCATGACTTCCAATAAATAATCTTATCTGTGGCAAAGCTTTCTCTTCTCTTCTTCATGCAATAATAGGCTCAAAAGGATGATTTACAGATATTTCTTTTTTAACTATCACTTACCTCCTAGTTCCATTCCCTGCCAGGGACTGCTGTCTTTGTTAAGCACAGGTACAAGTAACAGCAGGTGCCTGTAAAAGGGGAAGAATCTATTCCTGTGCTTTCACAACTGAACTACTTTCAAGGGGTGGAGCCATTCAATCTCTGTTTTGGCCCCTTAGAAAGGCTCTTAAAGGAAGGAAAAACAAGAAGCGAAGAAGATTGGTGTGCCTTCTCCTTAGCAAACAGATCCAGAAAAGCCCAGAGGAGTTGTTACCTGAAGTTTTGGGGTTGGTTTGTATGTCAAGTTAGCAATGAAATAAGCCTTAGGAAAGGCTCTTTAATGCCTGAAACTTTACTTCCATTCCCTGATGAGTCAGAATAGCCCAGCTTCCAAAATGGCACACAGCAGCTCCACAAGCAAGCAGCCTGCTTTAGGTCCACTGCTGACCCCCCCAAAACAAAGAAAAGAGCTATGACTCATTGCATTTACTTGTTTGTCTTGGAATTGACATTTCAACAAGNATAAATATCAGGGGGAAGGAGGGGTGAAGGGGGGAGGGGGAGAATGACAGCCTATTGAAAAATTAATTTCTTTCTACACTGATATAAAGTATTTTTTTAAAAAATCTAAATTATTCCACTAATCAGCACATTGTCTTGAGTTAAAGGGCAAATGTTAACACTAGCAAAAGTATACTTACCACTTTATAAGTCAAAATGGATTTTTTTTTTCTTGCTGGTAAATATGTAATTTTATTCAATTTTTGTGTTAGTATGTAAATTAACTGTTTCATTTATTTAACAAGTGATCAATAAATCCACACATTTGAAATCAAAATAAATCTATCTGAATTGTTGCTTTACAGCACTTGCCTTGACTTGAAATCTACAAAACTTTCCAAATTTATATTCTAATTAAAATATGCTTGCTGTTTATGGTAACAAGAATTATCTTGAGTCTTAAGTTGTGCACATTAATTTTTTCAACAGTGCTTTGAATTTCCTTGCTTTAATCTAAGGAAATTTTCTTGTCTTTAATTCCATGTAAATCCCAACACTAGAATTGCTAAACCTCCTCCATTTTGCAATTAAATATATATATATATTTACTTTCAGTCAGAATAATTACCTTAAATCTACTTAAGATTTGTAGTTCTTTACAGCTGGAAATGGTAGAAACTTCATCTCATGCATACTCATTGTACACCAGTTTCCATGTGTTAGCTGAGATCTTCATCTGAAGAAAATTTCTGGTGATTCAATTCTCCAGTTAAAGACCTGCCATAATTTTATCAAATAAAAAGACAGACCTGTTTTTCTTTCAGAAAGCAGTATTAGATACACATATATCTAAAGTATTTCTATTATTGATTCTGATAGCCTAGTAAAACTTGAATTTGGTGGATATTATTACACTATAGCATGTTTACTGTTCTAGTTAGAAGACCATTATTTTTTTTATTTTTGAAAGAGCACCAGAGTAACTGTTTAAGATTATGTTTAGAGAAATTTGGTTTTGTGGAAAAACCTCAGATTATTTTGCTTACAGACAACTTGAAAGCACAGTCCAGAACCGATTGAGTCATTATGCTTCTCTTGTGGGAACACTGGCGTGGGAGACTGCAAGAAGACCATGTTTGGCAATTCCAGCTGATATGGAACATATCAAACTATAATTGTTGAAATTGTACTATTTATTTACCTTTAAATTTATCAAAAATTCCCCCAAAAGCTCCCCCCTCCAAAAAAAAAAAACAAACCCTACAAAAAAGCTATGAAAATCTCCCAATCTTCAGGCTCCTAGAGAAACAAAACCTCAAAAGCTGAAACTACTTAAATTCTGTTTCAAATCTGCAGAATACTATTTCCTACTATATTCTTTTCTTTTCTTTTCACATCTTATACGTTCAATGCACCAATTATTCCTTTAAAAATATGGATTCCAGAAGTATTGGAATAAATGTTACTGTACAAACCTGGGAGGCTCTTTATAAATACGAAATCTTTCATTTCTCTGTTACGAGGACTTTCCACATAGCTGCATTTCCGCTATTCCCCTTTTCGAGTGGAAAACAGATTCCTTTCAGGTTTCTCCCTCTTAGAGAATATTGCTAAAAACACCATCAAGTACAGGGCAAAATGCAAGGCTCATGTCCTTCTCAGGAGAATAATAAAATAGCACTATAAATTATTCATAATGAATAAACCTTCTGCAGGTGAAAGGAAATAAGAGGCATTTCTGTCTCATGAAATAAGGTTATTCTCCGTATAAGATATAGGAGAATACAAGGATCCAAGATACTGTCATCTCAAGATGGTTAGATTAATGCTGTTTTAGATTAATTTACGCTAGATAAACATAATATTTTCAAGACCTTTGAGGGGAATATTGGTAAAGATATTCCTGAATTTCTTATAAAGAAGTTACACTTGTTTCTGTTGGAGTACAGTTTTTAAATTGTCATCCTTTTCATTTCAACTACAAGATAATAGTCATAGTGCATTGTACTCACAAAAAAAATCTCCACCTGAGCCAGTCTGCGTCACTGGCCACCATTTAGCATATGCTTTGTGTCCTGAGATTAAAAACAGCCTAAGTGTCTACCCTTCAATAGGCTATCCCAAAAAGGATAAGGAAAGATCAGTGTGATTTATAGGATCAAACCAACAATCATTACAGCAGATGTTATTTTCATGTAATTTTCCTGATCTGGCTATACTATCTGACAACACTACCACCTTAACAGGCTGATGTTTTTTTCACTGGATAGCAAACACCAAAACCTCAGGTCTGATGTGTGCTTCCCACTCAATACAACTCAAGCCAAGTTAATTGTTCAGCTTACTTTCACTGACTTTTTATAAATAACCGTGTTTATCCCTCCAGTGTAGTTCAGAATTGACTGATAAATTTACAAATGGCAGAAATTAGGATAAATAATCTCTGCAGATACACAGTAATAGGTAGTTGAAAGTGGTAATTTTGACAGCTGGTGCAGTTATTTCCAACAAAAGCTATGTCAGTCACTTCAGGGAAATCTAAAAGCTACTCAAAAAATGCAGTGGTTGTAGGTCATCCCAAAAGATGTTCTAACAAGCAGACCAAGTCAGGGTCAACTCTTACTTCTGTAAAAGAAAAAGTTATAATACGATAGTCCATAATATTGTACAGGTGTACTTGCAAATGGAATGGATAATAACATTTCTGCTGCAGCAATAGTCAAACAGGCCAAATGTAGCATGGCAAGCAGTGATAAAGGGGAAAAAATGGCTTATTTGCCAAGGTCCTACACCCAGGCTGTGACAACTCTAGTTACAGAACTTGCATATCTTGCTTCTTTCCAACTACCAGGATTGATCTATTGTACATGGGAAAGGAAAAGCTGATAATGAAAATTAGAAATTCCTCAATCCTCGCTTTCTGTTTGTAGTTAGATCAAGCCAATATTAAAGGCAGAATTGATATATCTGAATCTTTATAGAAAATGCTACAGCTTAATAAGGTGAGTTCCTCTTTTAGCAGAATTTCTGTTATCACACTTGCAGGTCTGGATGTGAAATGACAGTGCCATTATTGTTATCACTGTTCTTTATCTACTGAAGGACATTTGAGCTAAAGCAGTGCAAAACTTCTGTGATAAATTCCAAAACCATGGTTAACTCACCTAACTTCAGATCCTACTAAAAAAAATGATGGTTCTGCTACTCCCGTTGGCAAGTTTTTCTGAAGCATAATCTTTTTGAGACTTTCGAGGAATATAAGACTTTTCCTCACTGTATTTTTAACCGTAATACAGTCCTCGTGATCTCTTTTTATTTTCCACTATCTTTTGGAATGCAGACAAAACACGAAATCATTTTTCCTATGACATGACAACTTTTTCCCCACCCTCTGGACTAACTTGCCTCAGTTCCATACTTTTTGTATGGAAATCTATACATTTGCAACTTGATCCCAGTTTACTTTGAATAACTCTTGTTCTTTCTGCCTTGTTTCCAGATCTGTCCTTGCTCCCTTGCCCAGGTTCCCTCTGTGGATTAGCCTGGTCCTTCAGCCTTTCAGCTACTGCCATTCTCTTTCACTTTAGTTCACACTCATGCATATAAATGCATTGAATTTATGGCTACGCATCATAGTTTACTTAAAGTTATGTTTTACTGTTCCTTGTTATCAAATCCCTAACTTTCATCAAAAAAAAATCAGCAGAGTTCAAACCAAATAAGAGAGTATTAAAAGCTGTATTAAAAAGTTGTCAGCTGAAGTTTTCAGCTTTGCAAAGTGAATAGATTCTCTCCTCAAGTGGGGTCTTGAAAAATAATCCTTGTAGGCAAGTTTTCTTCAGGTTTCTGGCAGGAATGTGCATGTTTCATGCTCAGAAGAACATAGGCACAGATGATCTCATTATATATACCATATAGCTCTAGATTTAATTCCCTTCAAAATAATCTAATCTGAAAAACAAAGGTGTTTCAAAATAGTAATTAGAATAAGAATAATGGGTTTGTTTTCATCTTCACAGTCTTTTTCTTTCTTGTGAACATTTGTACAAGAGACATTTGGTTTTCAAAACCAAGAAAGACCAACATGATGCAATTCTTATTCAGATGTATCAATGCAGATGCTTGAAACTAATACCTCCAAAGTTATCATAAAATCTCTTTGATCTCACTACTTCAGTTGAAATAAATTTGAGTCCTTTAACGCAAGTGTGATGCAAAAGAAGCAAGCGGTTTGTGATGTTAACGTGTAACAGGGAGTTAGTGTGTTTTTACGGATTGTGTAAAAAATGAGTACTGGTGTAGTATTCAGTCGTTCAGGTTACACAAGGGAGATAATAAGCACAATAAATAAGTGTCCTTTTCTACCCTTCTCCTTGATTCTTAGTACCCCCTGAGTGTTCTCTCTTCCTGAAGTAATCCCCTCTGTCTGACTTCAAGTGTTGTCCACACCCAATCTTGCATTACCTTATTTAAGCATTCTTTTTGGATACTGGTATTTTTAAGAGTGAGAGTTACACTTGTCAAAATATAGAAATGAATATTTCTGATCAAATAACAGCATTCATGGAAGGCCAGATACATTAATAGAAAATGTTGAAACAACTAATTATTTTGTGTGAAGAACCCAGATCCTGAAGCTCCCACATAGAAGACATTCAAAGCAAATGCTGAATTGTGTCTTGTCCATAAGGACTAAGTTTTAAAAAAAGTTTTGAAGTTGGAAAAAAGATCTGGGAATGCATTGATATGAAAAGCAGAGTAAACCAGAAGGAAATAAAAAGAGAAATAAAAACATTGCATTAAAACCTGACTTCTTTCTCCCTTTCTCTTTTATTTCTTTCAACATCTGTTGTTTCCATGAGTATTTCAGAGACGACCACAGGTGGCAGCACTCTTCTTTGGGAAAGATCTGAGTTGATATAGTCTCCTTAATTATACAGGTATCCAAAGAGAGGCGAAAGTTTCCTTCCAGCTCTCTTAAAAACAACAATTGCTTCAAAATAATGAGAGGGGTCCTTAGATTGATGAGTGTAATATCCTTCTTAAGAATGAAACCAAACTGTGATTTTGGAATGATAAATTAGACTAAAAACTTGTTTACAGCAAATTTTACTATACTATGATATACACAGTAGCTCACATCTGTACTGCTCTTTGCCAGATGACCATCATCACTACAGATCTAGCTATGCCAGCTGCAACAAAAATCTTTATCTCACTGAAAATGTTTTATCATTTTTGTTTTTCAGTCCCAAAATCTTAGCATCTTTGCATTAACGCATTTTTCATTCATTTCTATGACTGCCAAAGTAGACATATTTCTGTTTTGGGAGACCTTCCTGGTGTGAATGTGAATATGCTGTCTACTTTTCACTGCAAACTGATTTTGTTCTTATTTCATTATTTTAAGCTGTTAAATCAATATACACAGGCAAAGAAATTTATTCAACTTGAAATAGCCTACAAACAATGTTGGTAAATTCACCACCCAATTGTATAAAAAGAAACTACAATGTCTGCTCAAAATATAATAATTTTGTAGGTTGGGGATTTTTTCTTTTGTGCTGTTTTTGTGTGGTGGGTTTTTTTGGTTTTTTGGTTTTTTTCTTTTTAATCATCTGGTGGGTAGCACTGTAGGAATAAGTAATTCTCAGAATTGAAGCATGCAAAACTGACTCTTTTTTGAGAAAAATCTGTATCTTTCATATTTCAAATTGTTCAGATCATAATGATCAGCTTCATTCTTAGGCTATCTATTTATATTAAGCCTATTAAAAAAGATACATATGAAACCTAAAAAATGTAACTGTCTGGTAAAATATATTTATATCATTTTCTACACTTCATAGAATCATAAAAGCAACAAGATTGGCAGGTACCCCTTGAGATCTCTACCCTACTTTTTCTATGGCAGATTGATGAAAACTGTCCAGTCAGGTCCAAGGATGGAGACCCCACAGCCTCCTCAGCAGATAGACTCTTTTTTCCTTAAATATCTTGTTAGAACTATTCTTAAAAGGTAGAGTCACTTTTATATACAAATTATATTCTGTATATCGATATTGAATAAAAAAATATTAACATTAAGGAAAATTAAATTATAAAAATAACAAGACTGCCCGAGATCACATTCCAAATTTGAATATTTTTTACCCTGATGAAATACTTTGATATTTGTAAGATGCCCTCTGCTTTTCCTCTACTGAAATACTCCTTTTATCTTTATAAATGTGCATAAGCAGAACTGCTTTCACTGTGAAAATTTCTGTTACAGAATTGTGCAAAAATAATACATTTAATGAAATACCCCTTTTTAGTTCATTCAGACCATTAGTTCATCTTTTTTCCTTTCTCTTTACTCTTAAATCTATATGTAACTTAATTCATTTTTCTTGCTCTAAATCCAAGCTTCTCTGTCATTTTCAAAGCTCTCCATAGCAACATGCTACCTTCATTTTGATATTTATCCTTTAGTCTCCTGTCTACACAAGGTTTCTTTTAATTTCAGGGTTTTCTTCACAGTCCAACGTGCCCAAAACAACTCCCCAGTTAATCTTTGTTATTCTCCCACTCATTCATTCTTGTAAACACTTCTAGAAACCCACTTATTCTGGAAAAAATCTTCAGTTATACCAGTATAAGTATTATAGCACAGTTAATGTTTCAGAATAGTATTTCTCAGTATTGTCAATGTTCATTTGAGTAGCTGAATGAATTTGCATGAACTATTAGATGCTTCTTTTGTAATTATGATGCACAAGTATTCTTCCTAAATAAATCAGCAAAGGAACATTTTCTGAATCTGTGAATTTACAGAAAACATGCACTAGATTTCAGAATTCTTAATTCTTAGCTATAGAAGGATGGTCAAATACTATTGAAATATTTCATTATTTTAAATAAACATCTCTTCACATAAAGACTCTGGGGTTAAGAAGCTTTATCCCCATATTACACTTAGAAAACTGGAACACGTTAGTTAAATCTACATTTCTAATTAGGACAGTATCAAGGACTGTTTTCTGTCTGTGAAGCTCTATGGCGGGAAGGTCGTGTCTGCACTATAGTGAATCTAGTCTTACGTGTCTTATAGGCCGTGGTGACCTTATTAGCATAAGGTTTAATGATTGGTTTTGTGTGTTTTTTCAAAGTGTCTGAAAGAGTGTGAGGCAGCCCTTCAGAGCAGTATAAAATGAGTATGTATTGTATTCATAAAGGGATGAAGAGGCGTGCAGAGCTTTTTTGATTAATATTGCAAGACTGCACAGGGTGTAAAGACTAAAATGGATTTGGACTAATCCATTCTGCTTATTATTAATAGTCCCTGGTATGTGCCCATAAACACGCGGTTGACCAAACCTTGACAAGGATCTTGTTTAAAATGATATGGAGAATTAGAAGACTAGTGAACAAAGTTGTTCTTTGATATTACTCTGCCTATATTAAAGAAACAGCAAATGAGTGTTGGTGGGCTCATAGGAAATCTGTGGCAGAGCAAAGAACTCCATCTAGGTTTTCCAAACCCTGAACAAAAGTCTTGAAGGTGTACTCAAAATCTTATCTCAAGCTTAAGTGCAGGCTCCTGGTTGTGAGATGGCATGGAAAAAATTCAAATACAAATGGCACTTCATAAATACTCAGCTTGGGAGTCTGAGCAGAAATGCTTCAAGTTCTGTATATATAAGGATGCAGAAAAGTCACTTTGGTTCATGGCACAAAGACAAATCAGACCACATGTACATCATTTCTTTTGGGTAATTGATGTGAGTAATGTGGGCAAAGTAATGGCACTTAGCTGGAGCTTAAATTCTATTGGGAAGTCTTGCAAGAACAAGTGTATTTGCAAATCCTAGCAAAACATGTCAGTCACTCCTGGCACTGAAAGAATGAGGTCTTAATATGTTATTTAAAATAAAAGTTGCTTTTCAATACAAGTAATTCATCCGGGTCCAAACAACCCCATGCATTTATTCTGCTTTGTACACAGCCATCTCTGTAGTCCTGTTGCCAGTTTTCCACTACTCTTCCCTGTCCCCATAGTAACTGCCAGGTTCATGGTACAATAAACTGCATGACACTGGATGTTCAATCAATGTATGTGGTAATAGCTCAAAATATGGTGTTCTGGAGGTGGAATACAAGATTTAACTTACCAGTAAGTTTGTTTTTTTTTAATTGTATGTGCAAGAGGTATTTCTTAACTAGTTTGGGACTCTTTTCTGTCTACTTTTGGTTTGACAATATGTTAAGCAGTTGCTGAGCAAAAGGCCAGAGACTTTCTGAAAGACCATAAAGTAAAAAGAAAAAGTTGGTTTGGAGACTTCAAAGTAAATTGTCATTCTTGTGCATGATTCTGTAAGTGATTAATAGGAAGAAAAAGAAGTTCTCTCTGTTCAATAGCTTCTGAATGATTGGTTGGTAGCTAGTAACCACAAATGCGTTAGAGATTCACTTGTCAATAAGAGCAGCATGTTCTTGTTGTCATCATTACAGTACAGAAGAAGTCTGGTTGTGTGTGTAAATAATAAAAAAGCCTTTGACAGATACTAGCAAATAACTACTGTCAAGATCTCATATGATCTTATGATTTCACTTTCTACTGTGTTGCAATATAGCAGCTGACTAGTTCCCACAGATCTTCTATGAGATTTCACTAACAAATCACTCTCAAGAATAACACAAATTTTGTGTCAAGTCTTACCAGTTAAAATAAACTTTCAGGAAAAATAAAAAAACCTCACCCTTCTTTGGTCCAACAAAGCCAGAATTGTAAATATTACCAGTTCACTTCAAATTAGCTGGGTTGTGTTAAACTTTAGTTAATGTTAATTTCCATTATGAGCATCTATCCCAGGTTTTGCTTCTCAGTTGTGCTCAGTATCTAGCTATAGCTGGAATGGTGTTGCTACTACAAAGCATGATTGAATATTGTGGAGATGTTAATCAACATAGCTGTGGAGTTGTTACAGGCTAATTACAAATGACAATGATTCACCTCCAAAAACACAGAATCTCCAGAAATATGGGAAATTAATTTCCACACCTTTTCTGTTGTTTCTCACAGTTCAAAATGGATCGTGGATTAAGGTAGTATGTGTATTACTGAAATGGGAGAAATGACATACCCTTAATTATTACCATGTTCTCAGTACTTATTGTCAGTGTTTGATTCCAGATAGTATGATGTGATTAGAGTGAGACCATTTTTCTTTGAACCCTTTACTAGCTCTTCTCTGGGGAAAACGGATGCACTGGTGAAACTGGTGGAGCGGTATGCAGGAGGAAGTCCAGTTTTTCACAGAGGCTAGATGTACCCCACATGCTACAAAGAAAGCAGCAGGAGGCCCAAGCCCTGCACCCAGAAACCAGGATTTCACTTGCCTTTGTACAAATCACTTACAGCCTTTTCCCAGTACAACTGTAGAAGAAACCTGTGCCTTGCCCAAAGACAGCTTGCTGCATTCAGGTTGGGTTTTTTATGTCTGTGATTTAACATTCGCCACAGCTGACAGGTGCAAGTTGTCTATTCTCCACTTGCTGTGGTGCTGTGTATACTTCTACATACTGAAACTGACATTGGCATTTTTATTTATTTCTTTGTGAAGGTCCTTGCCATTCAGGCAGTAGGCAGTTATTTGTGTGCTGGGCAGTCTTAAGATGCGTAAAGCAAGTAAAGCTGCTGGTCTGGTTCACTTACTGAGTGAGGCAGGCCACTGCTACACAACAGGCAGCTTCAGTCAGAAAGCTTCAGTGATGCCCCAGTGCTGAAGCAACTTCCCTGTCGTGCACCCAGGTTGTGGATTTCTCATGAGCTATGACTGACACATAGTTATATGCCTTAGTCACCTTTGATGTGTGGCTGTGTGTGTTTCTTGAGGAACTTAACAAAATGAAGAGACATGTAGGCGGAGTGGAAAGCTTAAACTTTGGGGATGTTGCTTGTGGAAGAAAGCAGCAGTTTATTCTGTGTTAGTAAAATGTTAGAAAGAAGAAAACAGTACTTGTCAAATACAGAGTCTGTCTTTCTGGGATCCTTGAAGAAGGTTCTTTTAAAGAAAAATACCTATGGGAATCATACGCTGCACAGCTCTAATGCCTTACCTGCCTTTCTTCCAAGTCCAGATGAAGGACTCCCTTTCTCTGTAGTTACAGTCTCATAGATATTGCCCAACCTAGCCATATAGAATAAGGAATATTATAGAATCATAGAATCATAGAATCCTAGAATGGTTTAGGTTGGAAGGGACCTTGAAGATCACCTAGTTCCAACCCCCTGCAATGGCCAGGGACACCTCCCACTAGACCAGGTTGCTCAAACCCCTGTCCAGCCTGGCCTTAAAGACCTCCAGGGATGGAGCTTCCACAGCTTCCCTGGGCAGAGAATTATACTAAGAACATGGAAATTTTGGAGACTCCCTTGTCTGTATGCTAAGCACTTTCTCTTATCCCATATAAAATAACATGTTATCAACATTAAGTATATAATAACTAAACCAAAAAGTATGATATAAGCAGCTGTTGTTATGTCCTTTGTGTGAGGAAGCTGAATTACATTAATTTTAAGAGCACTTTAAAAGCATAAAGAAATGTTAAATCTTGAAAGCAATTTTGAAAGAGCTCAACATTCCAAAACTCTGTCACATATTTATGATAATTTAGATTTTTAGATATTTAATGCAAATTAATGGGTGGTCCTTAAGCGGTTTTAGGGAGCTACAGCTCCTTCCCCTTCTTTTGCAAGTAACATTTCCTTAAGAAAAAATCATAACATATTTTCAGTGTCATCAACTAGTTCTTATGAAATATTTCTTTTGAAATATTTGGCAGTCAGATCCCAGCATCATCTACTTGATTTCACCCTGTGGATTTTCTATACCACAGTTTAACTACTGCTATTTCAATCTGCTCAGACTGTCACAGCATTTCTGAACTTTCAATCTGAGACAGTGATTTGGCATTCTGAAGATTGGATGCCTACAAGTATTTCATGTACCTAATGTGGATTCAGATTTACTTATTCAGGCCTGCTGCATTAGCTGTAACTTGACAAGGGGACGTGGTGGAAGCTGGGCTTTTGACATGCTCTAGTTTCTTTTGACATGGTATAGCAGTGGTGGAAAACAATGAAGGATGAAAGATGTATGGGCAGTATATCTAATTTCAAACTGAGATTAACAAAGTGGATTTACTTGTGCTACTGTTAATATTATTTTGCAGGTTTGGAACAGCTTTTTTATTTTTAAAATAAATGTTTACATTATGCTTTATTTAAAGATCCTGGAAAATTTTGTGAAAATAAGGACCAATGCTTTGCTTTCAGCAAATGGCAGTTTAGAGTTGCAGGAATTCCCCAAAACAAATAATGTAGAGTATATTCAGAAGACAATGCAGACCATGGGAAAGCATATTCAGTTAGTGCAAGCAAGGCACTTATGCATTAATGGGGGCTAGGTGTCTCTGGATAAGTACACTACAAAATGAAAAATCAGAGGTTGATGAAATATCAAGGGATTTGCAGGCAGGAAATAAAGCTGTCCAGAAAGACATACTACTGTGCTTGAATAGTTTCTAGGAGACTTCTGAAATCACAGAAACAGCAAAGATCAAAGCAACATGTACTTTAGGCTGGGCATTAATATTCTAGCATTTGCATATATTTTGTTGATGGCTAAACTTCATTCTGATGGCTCTGAAGTCAGCATAAATACATAAGGTGTGTGTATGGGGGGGTAATTTCAGAGACGCTGTGTTGGACACCAGGGGATTGCAGACTGCATGCAATTCTTTGGACGCTGAAGTATAACTTCAAAGTGGTCTTTCAAAAATGCATTATAGAAATATGCAAGATGAAACTTAAGATTTTTGCCAAACAGGAAAAGAGTTCAGAGACTTTGAGAAGTCGTATTATTCCATTTTGCTGATTATTCAGTTTCCTGTACCTGACTGCCTTCAGCCTCTGCAGCTTGGGCACTTCCAGTTTTTGTGAAGGCATCCCTCAACTGTGCAAGGGACAAAAGTCCTTTTTGTCAAAGAGTTGTCAATGACATTGCTTTGCTTTGTATTGAGAGAAAGATGGGATTAAATATTATAACTTGTTAAGGTAAATTAAAAGCTTACAAATTGTCTTTCTCAGCTTTTGCAAGTGAAACACAGGAGGAAAACATAAAATGAGTGTTTTACACATTCACGTAGAGAGAGTTTTTCAAGCTCAGAGTATGGATTTCTCTTCTTGTAGCAGTAGAGCTGTGGCAGCATCACTTCTAGCAGCGACTAACCCATTGCCTTCTTGTCGTGGTTTAGGCCAAATCAGCCA
>VZSZ01006178.1:88558-104691 GCA_013398815.1 Ibidorhyncha struthersii | reverse complement strand
GAAGTACAAAACCAAACAAGACCGTGGTGTGATACCCCATTCTTTGTTCTTCTCCAGAAGCACCTAAAGGTTATTTGTCTATCCTAAATAAGGCAGCTTTATTTGACTATATAACGTGTTATTCAGCACACTGCAGAAAGCTACTTGCCTCACCCTAAGGTAGGTATTGCAGGCCTAATTATGCCTTTGAAGCTTCTCAACAGCTTCTCATCACCTTCATTCTGAAAATATCAGTTGACTGCAAGCTTAGGACACAGCTTTTATAGAGGGAGCAGGAGGCAATAAAGAGTAAAATCCTATATACCCAATTTCAGCTTCCTCCAAAAAGAGTGAATAGGTCTATTTCTATGGTTGTGATCAGAGAAACAGTAACACCAAAGTATTTGCCAGGTTCAGATTCTTTCCTGAGGTAAGATAAGGTGCTATCCCTAGGAACAAAAGATTTCAAAGAAAAAATTACCTATGGAGTCATATTTTTCCCTAATAAAGCAAAAGGGAATTCTGCGCACTGGTAAAAAAAATGAGTTGTGAAAGATATGAAATCCAGTTGCACAGAAATGGATGATAAACTAGGATGCTCTCATGCTCATTTTCCTCTTCTCTGTGATGGGCTTTACCGATGTTTCCTAGTGTTTGCTACTGCAAGGTAGTCCCATATTGGAGAACTTCGCCCTATCAGTGGGAACAGTCACCACTGTCATCTCTGCTGCTAACCCAGACAGATCTTTCGTTACCTTTTGCAATACACATTCACATGTCAAATCCTGCAAAATGAATAATTTATGCAATGAAATGATATTTGCAGAGATGAGGCTGAGTGCTTGTGCCCTGGCATCAAGGTAAACAAACCTGAACATTCATTTACAGTCTGTCCTGACCAACTCTCAACACTGGCCCACAGCAAGCATGGGCGTGCTTTCCCAACAGGCACTTGGCCAGAAGAGGATCTTCTTTCCTGTTTGAAGGCCCACGC
Source organism: Ibidorhyncha struthersii (assembly GCA_013398815.1). Taxonomy (NCBI): domain Eukaryota; kingdom Metazoa; phylum Chordata; class Aves; order Charadriiformes; family Charadriidae; genus Ibidorhyncha; species Ibidorhyncha struthersii. Next base: position 103,718 of record VZSZ01006178.1, on the reverse strand, counting down.
ACTGTTAATTTTGTCAGCTACTGGAAGAGTATGCAGTTTCTGTAGTTTGCAGAAAAGGAATGGTGATATATACCTTAACATATACAAAATTCAAGTGAGAATAAACATTTCACAAATGAAGAAAATGTCTGTGAAATGTCTTTAATAGAGTTAATTCTCAAAAGAGAGATAAGTATAGTATTAGCAGATTGAAAAAGTAGAATTTTCTCAGTAAATGCTATTTTTGCATTATTGAAAAAGGGACTTTCAACTATGTCTAAATTCCTTTGGACTCAGAAAACTGAGGCACTGCTTGGCAGCTTTGTCTTTTCCAACTCTATATTAAGAATAGCTCTTCATTCCACTGTTTTTGTAAGACTGTTAAGACTATTGAATATGGTAATTCTAATCTATATTGTTTTGCATATAAAACAAGCCACTCTTCAACATTTCATACTCATGCTAGAAAGCACTAATTAACCACCCTTGTTATTGTCTCACAACTTAGAGGGGAAATAATAGAAAATTTCATGCAAGGAGTAATTCAGGACGAACCTAACTTAATTTAAAAAGAAACTTCAGGACAAAATTGTCACGCAGGAAAACTCAAGGTTCTTTTTAACAGATTTGATACAGTATGCCAAATAAATACTGTATTTGGAAGCCTAAGTTACCACATTATCTTGGAAAAAGAGTTACAGCTGTTGTCACTGTACCTTCCAGACTACCTAGTAACTAAACTGTGACAGTCTATCGTTTGCTACACCTGTGAGGCTTCATTAAAATACACGGTAATGTTTGGTTGGGTTTTTTTCAACTATTTTGGGAATAACAGTAAAATGTATTTTGTGAAACAAAACCAGGAATGTAAATAGAAAACACATTTTTTTTTTCTCAAAAATTCAGTTAAATGGGTTTAAGATCTGAAGTTAAAGCCCTGAATTTCAGACCAGCATTTGGATTCACTGGGACAAATTCCACTCAGGTGAATGCATATCTGTCTACTGCTGCAAGATGAAACACATGCTTGTGTCATTGCACAAACTGTAATACAGCTGTGCTCAAGCAGCCCTTAGTATAGCTATGCTTGCAGTCTTGAAACCTTTGAATCTGGTTGAACGTAAGAATAAGACAGCTTTTGGATGTTAAAAGCCTTAGGCTAAGACATACTTTGTTGAGATACGACTTACTTTCCCTACATATATAAACAGAAGACCTGTTAAAGCTGCCTTACTCTTTATGAATAAGGTCATGGTTGACTAGGAAGACTACCATTTTCTGCAACTGACTCTCACTTCCTGAATTCTTAGCCTGAATGTGCTACAAAAGTCATTCCTTCAACACTGCAGAGTCAGGCAAAGTTGAAGATATAATGTGGTTTCCCTGACTTTTTTATCATTACTGTCAACAAATATTTACCTAATGCTTGTGGTTACTGACCTAATGCATTATCAACTGAGGATATAATTCTATTAGTATGAATTTATATGACAATATGTTACCAATAATATTTGCATTTGTTTTATTGATGAACAATCTAGATGAATATATTTTCTAGTTTTCAAAGTTCTTTCAGTAACTGAACAAAGAATGTTTAGGAAAATATTTTATTTTTAGAAATAGCAAAATAATTGTTGTCACTGACTTAATTTCTGGGGGCATGCTCAGAGAAGAGTGTTTTTACTTTGTTGTTGTTATTGGTTTTATTCAGACAGAAGTCCCATTCTGGAAACTTCAAATGAAACAAGGATCCTGTTGAAACTGTGAGGACACAATCCAGTTTACATTTCAAAAATTTCCAGTTTAAATAGACCAAAGACAATGAAAAATTATATTCATTTTTCCCATTTTACACACAGAAAATGGGCTAAATGCAGTGACCAAGTAGGTAACGGAAAGAAACTTCAGTCAGATTTACACTGTCCTAGGTCCTGCTGTAAAACACAAAACTAACCTTCTCTCTGTGTATGTGTTTTCTGTTTTAAAATAAATTCTTTCATGTTTTACTTTTAGCACCTTCTATATCCTGAAACTCTAATAAATGAGAGGTGTTCCAGACCTTACTTTAACTGTAGGTGTTGAAGAATGGGTCAGGTACTCCTCATTATATACTTGAATGGGTTGTGTAACTCAGTATTTGTTTTAAGTTGCACAGTGCCACCTCTTTGCATCCTGTAGCTGAGATTACTTAATTCAGACAATGTAAGTTTTCCATGTCATTAATTTTCAGTCTAGTTTTCACTCAAACTTTTGGCTTATTATTCATTATTAAAAGTTTTCCCCACTTTTTTTCATCTCCCGTATTACAGTTTGAGTAAAGCACTGTCTTTGCTAGCAATGCAAGTTGAACATCACACAAAATGGACTAAAGTAATGGCATAAATTCCTCCTTGTTTTTTATTTTGTTTTGTTTTGTTATTTTTTTTAAAGTTTAATTTTTCGAGAGGTAAAAATTAAGTCCAGAATATCTTCTATCCCATCCCTGGAAGTGTTCAAGGCCAGGCTGGGTGGGGCTTTGAGCAACCTGGTCTAGTGGAAGGTGACCCTGCCCACGGTAGGGGGGTTGGAACTAGATGATCTTTAAGGTTCCTTCCTACTAAAACCGTTCTGTAATTCTGTGAAATAACTTAGCCAAAAGTAAGATATGAACACTTAAAAACCTCTGGCTTAAATAATGTTCAACTTCAATAATTTTTAGCTGTCAAATAGCATGGGAAGAAGAAACGTTGTTGTTCCTGAAGTTCTAAACTCATTTTAGTTCATGTGGCTCTGAGGAAAAAAAAAAAGAAAGTTAGATCCTAATCTTTTTTCTGCACCTTAGCCAGGAATCGAAACCAGAGGAGCTGAAATGTACTTTTTTCTAGAGTTAATATTTGGTGCACTTATATTTTAGATCAGAAGTTTTAGGATTTAGTGACTCTGTTTTAATACACAAAGGTACTGTGATAACCAAGATAACTGTCAAGGTTCGTTCATTGTCAATGTGAGGAATAGTTACCACCAATTCTAATTTAGCCTCACACCCATGCAACTATCAAGGATGCCATGCATATTTTCCAAACAAGCAATTTATCCCATGTCTTAATTATTAACTATAATTTATTATTTTATTTTCTTCACAGAAAAGAAAATTATGTGAGGTGACTTACAGCATATAGAAGAAACTGTCCATAACTGTTATCAGAGTGGTATTCTAATAACATGTAGGTCTTGACCTATGGATTAATGACAAATTTAAATTTAATAGTAAATTAAGGGAGAAAATTGAATAGTCTAGCTGATTAATTTTAAAAAGAGGAAGGGTTTTTCCCTTGAGGATAAATGTAAAATTATTTCCTCAAGCAGGCCTCTTAGTCTCAGTAAATCACTGGCAAAAGATAAAAAGATACTACAAGTAGGCAGGTAGGTGGAGAGAGGGACACTGCTACTCAAAGAATGCTACCGTAAACAGCAGAACTTAAGAGAAATGTGATTCACAGCATGTATAAATTGTGTTGTCATATTTGTGGATTGTGACCGGATTTGCAATCTCTGCGATTAGTCCAAAGGAAAAACTACATTTCACAGGGAAGATGGTTTCTGATTGAAAGGAGTGGACATACTACCTGATTAATGATGAATATAGTAAATATATTATAGGAATCAAATTGAGTTATGATTACCAGACTATTTGGGACAAACAAGTTCATTTGCTTATAGTGATGGGTTACTTATTTCTTTTTCTCAGAAGTGTTTTCTGTTGAATGGGTTTGAATTGATCATTTTGATTTCTAATGTTTGTTCACCTTATTTTTTCTTTCTAAGCAGAAATGTAATTTGAAAGATAGGAAAAAAACGCAAAACCAACCAGCAGTGACATTATGAAGATGGATTTCCAGCTGCAGCTCCAAGAGGAGTGGCCACAAACAGGTAGTTATTTGTGTTTCTGTATGAAAAGACTGTCTTGCGTGCAAAAAATTTTGCAACCACCAAAGACAGGAGGAAGGGGGAAGGGGGATAGTTATTCTAGTCTTTTGAGAAGGACACTTGACATGGCATGGGATGTCTTATTGAAACTGCACTTGACATGGCATGGGATGTCTTATTGAAACTGCATACAGACCATTCTAATTACAGAAGGAAGTGGTAGGGAGAACACTGCATGACCAATCCATTCAATCCCAGAAAAAAACATATTAGATTTAGCTAGGAATTCTGATTTTGCCCCACTTGCTTCCCCTTTACCTAGAGGCAGGATTGGAAGAAAGTGGCTTGAAACTCCCATGCCTCCTCAAATCCTCCATGCAGGACTTGCAGACTAGGCAGTGATATGGCTTCATTTCCCCTGTTTTCCTGCCTTTCCACAGCTCAAATATGACAACGGTTCCAGCTAGTCCAGTCCTACTCACTGACCACCAGAAACCTGACACAGCCAATAAAGAGATGGTGGCTGCTAGAGAAAAGCAGAAGATAGAAAGCTTATCTTGTTGCAGAGATAATTCTGCTTTTTCTTTTTAGTGAAAACTGCTAGGAAGGAGTAGCAAGGGCAAGATACACAGCTGCAGCAAAGCCAGCTGCTCTGTGTTGCCACTGCTTATCCATTTATTCTCCTGTCCATACTAGTTATCAGAATAAACTCTCAAAAGATCAAATCTTTTAGGAGCACTATGACAGAACGTTATTAGGATCTCTATAATTCTGGGAGAGAACTTGGGCATTTCTTATTACTTGCTGAAGTAGTAGTAGAAGAAGAGAAAGATAAGACCTACCAATCAGTAAATTAATCAAAATCTGAAATTTCCATTTCATGGGCAATTCTGACATTTCATCAGACAACAAACTTGATTTATATATTTTTCTCTCTGTCAGGGAAAATCCCAAATATTTATGACACGATTATTTAGTCAACAGTAGAGCTTCTTCTTTGTAACAGAAAAGCATTTTATGTCCTTGACTTTCATAGACTTAGCATCAACTTCTCCTGCCTGTCGCTTGCCCTCCCCACCCTGTGTTGTTCTCCTGTGTATTTCTGGATCAATAGTGTTGCTTAAGGTGTTTTTTTTTTTACAGGTTGCAAAATTCGTAAGAACTCTGGGGTCAATAAACTAGAAACTCTGATGGTGAGTAAAAGTTGGCACCATTTTGTAATATGCCACTGATATAAAATGGCATTGCTCCACTGGAATCCAGCAGCTACACCTTAATCCCCCCTCCCACTTCTTCATAAAAAAAAAAAAAAGATATCAAACAGAAATATTTGTGAGATTAGGTATTCTGTTCATCTCTTGTGACTCAAACTGTTACGGATAGCTAAGGGACATATAGTATAAAATGCACAGATGAGACTAGGAGAAAAAAAACAAACCCAAAGTTATGCTGGAGCAGTTCTTTAGTCCAAATAAACTTAACACATTCAGTTAGGCTACAGTTAAACAGAGCAGAATCTTTTTTTTATTTTGGGCTGGTATGCAGACTTCCATAACACATGCTACTGCCTGGGAGTGTGGAGGCAGTTACATAAGGATTTAGCTGGGACCAAGCTGGCTGTTGCATACTGAGATAACAGACCTGACAGTGGCTGGGTGACAGTGAAATGGCAATGAAGTAATATTCTTATTTCATACGTTATTTTGTATTTTTTAATGTATAAGCAGTGCCTATTCTATTGATTGAAAATGACATATATACTTATATACATATATATACATATATATTTTATACTTCAGATAAGTACCTGTGTTCAACCTGCTGCTAGTATGAATGATTTCTGTTGTAGCTCCACATAGCTTGGGAATATTTAGCACAGGTGTTCTATTTTTCAGTTTCAACTTTCTTTTTTCTTTATTGTATTTGGGAACTCTTACTTGAGGAAGAACAAAGATGAAGGCAGAGTGATGAAATGGCCTGTGATCACTGAATAGATGTCTTCTGTTGTATTCTACCTATCATACTGCAGCAAATGTCTTTTTCAACAGTGTCCATTGAAACACAGAACAAGGAACACAACATATTTAAATAGTGCCCGTTTAGCAACAAAAGAGGGGAAAATTTAAAACGTTAATTAAAAAGACCCAAAAGACTATTGCAAAGCACTGTAGTAAGAGAAATATTACTCCTTCCTGATTACCTCTATTTTTTCATGGACTGCTGAACTCCCAATGTCTAACATTCATCTTGATTTCTAAGTTTCTCTGTGTGGAATAAATAATTTAGGCTTAAATTCTATGAACAGACTCTCTCATATATTTTCTTTATGCGGCACTTTCATCAGAGCTTGCTGGTAAATTGTTTTTCCTTAAACATATTTTGGAGGGGAAAATAAGATAAGAAAAAGTATTGTCTGATAAAAAAAATATTTTAATACCTGTGGTTACTTAAAAAGCAATGTGAAAGAGTAAGAAGTACAAGTCCATTTAAAAAGTGATCCTAAGTGTACTTGGGATCATTTGAGTAGTGTTACAAAAGTGATAAATAAATAACAGTGAATTTTTATGAAGTGTTTCAAGAAGATGGGAAGATTCATTATTCCCATTATCAAATCAGCAGACTGAGGGAAAGGATGTATATTGTCCAAAGTTACTCAGCAGATCACAGATGAAACCTAGATTTTAGCACTCCGGATTTTTCTTCTATTTGTACTATACACTATTTCATGTTTCTCCTGGATACCAAAGTGTCATTTTAACTTTAGTATTTAAAAGAAAAAAAAAAAAAAAGATAGCTCAGATTTCTAAATTGCAGAGGGGTTTTTTTAGCTAATGAAAATAGACACTAGTCTCTGCATTACTACACCAAGACAATATATTCAGAATGTGAACTTTGAAAATTAAACCAAAATAAAGAAGCTGGTTTAATAATGTCACCCATACCTGTACATGTGCCCTGTGCTACTCAACTGCTATAAAAATGGAATAATGACTGCTTCCTGGGTCTTTGTAGTATATCAGCATCTTACATATTCAATGAGCAAACATTTGGTTTAAACATGGAAATGACATGTTGGACTGATCATGGCACAAGCTGTTATTTCTGCAGATTTTTGCTCCAAAGAGCCTGTCTCATGTGTTGTTTTCTTAGGAAAAACAGCCCTGGTAGACAACGGGGCAAAAGTAATCCCATTTTATCAGGCACTCAGGCACCTGTTCTGCCAAACATCTCACTCTTCTTCAGCACTGCACCCCTATGTCTATCAAGGAACATGGAAATGTATATACACTCAGCAAGAGGTTTGGCTTTCTTTTTTTGAATGTAAATTGCTCTTCACTTAGAATTTACATAAGTGTGTGGTATGTGGATTCTTCTTCAGGCTAAATCTCTCTTTTTCTGGAATTAAAGAAGCCATATACATTCTCTCCAGGAGACTTCCTTTGCTGTCAGTGTTCTCCAAGTTTCTGTTCATGAAAATGTGATAAAAATATTGAGCTTAATTCTACATTGTTCTTGATGTGTGAGGAAATTTCTTCCCTTTTTTGAACGTGTCAGCATTTTTATAAAGGTAACACATGAATCCATGTGTTAATGTCATTTCCCATTTGTGTGGGAAAACACATCCTCCATTACTCTGATTATCGGAGTGGTTATAAATCCAATCATCCTTCTTTTTCTCTTTCCTCTGTAATAGCTGTAATTCTTAAGATGTGAACATCATGACCTGTTTTCCAGATCTTGAATTTTATTATCAAAATAGTGTAATCTTTTCTGAATAACTTGAAAATCTCACTTGGAAGATATGTTAAGGTCTTTCACAAAGCGGGCTCCTTTTCATTTTTTTAAGGTTTCCTGCAGTTATTTTTTTCCAGTTTCAAGAATAAATTATTAGTAACCTATAGTGACTCGTGCCAGATATGTGTACTTTAGGGAGAAATTTCAAGACTGTTAGATTCTAAGGGAAGAAGAACCAATTATCCTGATCTAGACTGACCTTCTGTAAAACATACACCAAAGACGAGTAAATCTTTTAGTTAGACAATATTTTTTCTGTCTGCACTCCAGCAAGACCCATCTTTTATTTAAACATTCAAATGTGAGAAAATAGAAATTTACTTTAGTATTTAGTTTCAAGTTTCAGGATTTAAATATTTCTGATCTACAGTGACTGATGCAACTCGAGGAAAAATTTCGCAACTCAGATTTTAAGGCTAGAAGAATCAATGATCATCATCTAGGCCGACCTCCCATAAAATACACAGCAAAGAGCAGGGATTCTTGCATTAAGAATAAGAAGTTTCTTGTTTTCTCTGGTTTGGGACTTCTAACTGTTATTTGATTTTTAGTCCATTCAAAATAAGGTGTTAAAAAGATCTGAATGTCTTTTACAGGGTTATGTCAATACATCTGAAGGTATAATCCAAACTTTCCAGATTGTTTAAGAATAAGAGGGTGTGAGATGTGTTAAACTAAATCAAGTAACTGGATATAGGCTTTCTTCTTCACTAAATTATCAACATTGCATGATTTTACTTTTCATTAAACTGGCCGTATGCTGTGAATATTAAGGTCATTTTTCTGTTTAAATTCATGTTCAACATTCACACTTTTCTGAGCTCTGGAATTTCCCAGAATTCCGGTATTCTGCAAGTGAAATACAGAGTCCTACAATTTTTTAAGTAGCATTTGCCCATTTAGTGGATATTGCTGGATATGACCTGTTCCATGAGAAACAAAGGAAATTGCTAGTCTTGCATTTTTATCTTACATGTTATTTCTTTTCTGCTCTTCTTGTGTTATGAATTTCATTACTGACATACCTTGAAGTACAGCTGATGGCTTCTCTTCATAATTTAACCAGAAAGTAGAGCCTGAAGCAAGAGCAATATCAGTGAATGTAATCTGTATAAACATTTCCCAACTACAACTTTATTAAAGAGGAATTTTCTTGTTTTAAAACTCTTTCTACCCAAGAAATAAAGAAAAAAAAAGATGGTTGTCACACCAGGATATGTTCTTCATACTCCTATTTACTGATGATAACATCTTTTTGTTTGTTACAAACAAATGATAGTGTTTCACTCATGGCACAGGACATTGAATGCTCATTAGATCCTGAGGACATACATCCTCCCTCTTCCTTTATTTCTTCATTCAGTGACATACCTGTTAAGAGTGTCAGGTCTCCTTATTTATTGACTAATTCTTCTGAATTAGGGCAAATCTTATATTCTTGCTTCCAGTTGCTTACATATGAATGCCTTTGATGCATGAAAGCGATTAATATAACAAGTTCTAAAAAGTTTGAGAATGCCTATTTACTACTTTCTCACCAGAAAAGAGTTTCTAATCTTTTTTTTCCTCTTAGAATAGCCAGAGAAACTAAGCTTTCCAAACTGCCAATAATAATAATTATTATACATTTTTTACTTTCTTTCCTTGTAGTTTTAACAAATTATGTTTTCATAGAAGTCCAAAAGTTGTTTAGGAATATTAGTTCTCTACATACTAGGCATAAGAAAAACATTAACACTGTTCTCTGAAAGTAGTGTACCATTTAACAAAACACATGTGATTACAATAGTCTGTTGATAGCACACTAAATCTTAAAAGTCACACCTATGTTCTATTTTAATATTTTTATGCTAGCATGCTCTGTATTTAATTAATAACTAAAGCAGTGTTTGGAGTAGTTTTCCTTTAATTTCATCCAACCAGCTTGAAATAAAGATCTTATTTTAATGAATTTCTGAGATAACTCAAAATTTTGGCTGTCCAGGCATGTTCAAGAGGCAACGCGCTACTTCATTTGAAAGATATTGAGATGCTGGAGTGCATGCAAAGAAGAGCAATAAAGTTGGTGAAGAGTCCAGTGAACAAGTCCTGTGAAAAGCAGCTTGGGGAATTGGGGTTGTTTAGTCTAGAGAAAAAGAGGCTGAGGGGAGACCTTATGGCTCCCTACAACTACGTGAAAGGAGGTTGTAGCAAGGTGGGGGGCAGTCTCTTTTCCCAAGTAACAAGTGATAGCACAAGAGGAAATGGCATCAGGTTGCAGCAGGGGAGGTTTAGACTGGATAAGAGGAAAAATTTCTTCACTGAAAGGGTTGTCAAGCATTGGAACGGGCTGCCCAGGGAAGTGGTTGAGTCACCATTCCTGGAGGTATTTAAAAGACGTGTAGATGTGGTGCTTAGAGGCATAGTGTAGTGGTGGAATTGGTAGTGTTATGTTTACAGTTGGACTCAATGACCTTGAAGGTCTTCTCCAACCTAAATTATTCTATGATTTTCTGTTGAGGTCTTTACAGAGCATGGTGACAGAAGAGCAAATTGAGACACTAAAATAAAATGAAAAATGTCATAAATTAAAATACAGAATTCTCAGCTCAAAAAGCCAGCTTCACACAAGTCTTATCCACATAGACTGTGGTTGATTCTTCATTGTGTGATGTCTTTGTGCTGTCATTCACACCTATTCAGGCTGTAAGGGGAAGGAGATTATATTAGATTATAGTGCAGTTCTTGTTTGTAAAATGCAAACATCTTTAGAAAGTGTAAGATTACAGAAAATGGGGGGCAGGAAGGCGTTCCTGTAGAAGAAAATTAAAATATAGAATTTAAAATTGACATATAATTCATGGTAAGAAAGTAAAAGTTTGAAAATGAAACTGCATCCTAAATGTCTAAACAGTATTGTAATTTCTGGGTTGTCTCGAATAGTTAGATTCATTAATCAGGTTAGCATCATGCGTCTGTTCATCCTGGCTGTAGGGAGAACAAATATACAATGAAACAAGATGGGAAGGACATGCTAGGTCAGAAGGAAATGTATGGAGAAGTACTGTGCTCTAGAGACTCAGCATGCATGTTACTGTCTCAGTTTATCTCTGTTTATTGTGCTTTCATGTTTCTAATCCTTGATGCTTTCGGAACACTGTCTCTGATGCACTTTTGCCATGGAGTGACAATTTTTGAAGAAAAGGTAGGTAGGGCTTGGCCACATTGTGAGGGAAGTTTGTCTCAGGAGTCTTTTCTGTACACAGGCAGATGGAGACCACATAACTGCAAGAAGGCAGCCAGATACCAGCAAAAGAGCTGACACCTAAGTTGCAACGTTGAAGGCCATGCAGACTCAAGGTTTGATGTTTTACATTTAGGTTCACTCATTTTATGAAGTTTTCAAGTACATACTATTGCTCATATATGGTTTCTATCCCCTCTCTTGCTTACGACTGCTGATGAACACCTCCCTCAGAAAGCCTGAGAAACCCCTGCACATGCATTACAACAAGAGCTAGGCAAGTGTTGGGAGCCTGATTTTTATGTCCAGTGAGGTGATGTCAGTAGCTGTACTTCAGTACCTGCCAGGTCTTCAGAAGACAGTATATAGTGATTTTTGTCTGGCTAATCACCTACTTGGAAGAGACGAAGGACTTATATCCTTTGCTCCTCACCTTCTTAATGTCCTCAACTGCTTGTTTGTGTAGTAGCAGGTAGGTTGCATTTCAACAAACTTAAAAACAGCCTGCAAAGATGCCATGACCACATTTTTTAAAGGGAAATTCAGCAGAAGAAGATAACATTCACTTCTGAGGACATTTTTATTTTCTTGAAAGTTTCAATCTCTAGTGACATCAAATAGACACATTATAACATGCACAAGTGGAAAGTAAATTTGGAAGGATGCACCTAAAAGCAACAGACTATATTCCTGTGGGAAAAAGCCTACTGACCTCATTTTCGAGGTGATCAGATTCTTCGTAATTTCCAGGGAACTGCCAGAGCTTACCCCTGAATTGGGGACTTCTTTTAAAAATACATTTCAGGTCTTCCTTCTTCTAGAGGTGATTAAAGAGATAATTGACAGCATTCTGGAAACATAAAATAAAATAGATAGCAATGATTTTTAGTGAGCACAGAAAGCTATTTACCTACTTACGCTTAAGTAAATAGCAACTGTATTGTATCAGCACGTGTACAGTTATTGGGATCCCAGGATATCACTCTGAAAAGTTTCTGTAAATTACAGTTGAAACCAACAAGACAAACAAATGGTTTAAGAAAATGAATGGTTTCCATCATAGGTCTGACTGATCCCACACTTCTGCATCATTGTATAAGATAACAAACCAATAAGAATATCCTAGTTCTTATGATTTAATTAAAGAAGATGCACAAGGGATAGGGGAAAAGAGTTATGATGAATCTAATAGTACAGAGAAGGTAAATGTAGAGAAAAAGAGATTTTCTGGTTTTCACAGATCTGCAAGTATGCAAAAAAATCAAAGATAACTGTAAAATACCTGTCATAATCCTCAAAAATATTTTTATAATGAAAATTGTAATACATTTCTTATGCAACATAATTGCAAAAAAATCACTCTGTAAATCAAGCCAAAGGAAAAATAAGTTGAGAATGAGAACAATAAAAAAAAAATCAAGTCAAAATGTCATTGGCACAGTAATATATTAGAAAACATTCTGCTTCAAGCAGTTACTTTGCTTAAGAAAATCACATATTTTTCTTCTGGTAAGTTTATGCGTTTATAATAGTTCATTTATATATTCATAAAGTGACAGTGAGTATACAAAAAACATATTTGGTACAGAAACTGGTCTAACAAGCTTAAGTTCAAATACAAGTTGGTTTAAAAGACAGTCATATTGGTTGTTTCACACTGGCAATTGCTTTTCACTCTGGTCAGGAAATTTGTTACTTTCTTTACAAAAATCCCCAAGTCTCCTTCCAGCTCACAAAGAATGAATATACTGCTGTATTCATATCTGTGTTTCATTGTCAAAGGAAAATCAGGAAAAATTAAGAGTAAAACTAATTGGACATGATTGGTTGGATGGTCACATCCAGAGGGTAGCGGTCAATGATTCAAAGTCCAGATGGAGATCAGTGACATGTGGTGTCCCTCAGGGGTCCAGATTGGGACCTAGTACTGTTTACTATCTTCAAAAATGACATAGTGAGATCAAATGCACCTTGAGCACATATGCAGATGACATCAAGCTGAGTGGTATGATTGACACCTCTGAGGGACAGGATGCTATACAGAGGGACCTGGACAAGCTCAAGAAGTTGGCCCATGCGTACATCATGAAGTTCAACAAGGCCAAGTGCAGGGTCCTGCACCTGGATCGGGGCAATCCCTGGTGTCAATATAGGCTGGGGGATGAAGGGATTGAGAGCAGCCCTGAGGAGAAGGACTTGGGGGTACTGGTGGATGAAAAGCTGGACCTGAGCTGATAATGTGTGCTTGCAGCCCAGAAGGCCAACCTTATCTTGGGCTGCATCAAAAGAAACATGGCCAGCAGGTTGAGGGAGGTGATTCTGCTCCTCTGCTCCTCTTTTGTGTGACCCCACCTGGAGCACTGCATCCAGCTCTGGGGCCCCGAATGTAAGAATGACACGGACCTGTTGGAGTGAGTCCGGAGGACGGACACGAAAGTGATCAGATGGCTGGAGCACCTCTCCTACGAGGACAAGCTAAAAGAGTTGGGGTTGTTTAGCCTGGAGAGGAGAAGGCTCCAGGGACAGCTTATTGCAGCCTTTCAATAGTTAAATGGGGCTTATAACAAAGATGGGGACAAATTTTTTAACAGGGCCTGTAGCAATAGGACAAGGGGTAATGGTTTTAAACTAAAAGAGGGTAGATTTAGACTAGCCGTAAGGAAGAAATTTTTTACAATGAGTGAAACACTGGCACATGTTGCCCAGAGAGGTGGTAGATGCCCCATCCCTGAAAACATTCAAGGTCAGTTTGGGCGGGGCTCTGAGCAACCTGATCTTGTTCAACATTTCCCTGCTCACTGCAGGGGGGTTGGAATAGATGACCTTTAAATGTCCCTTCCAGTCCAAACTATTCTATGAGTCTATAAGATAAGGAAGGGTGGGCGTGGATAAGTAGGTTNGAATCTTATAGTTGTTTTATGCATCGTCATTTTTGTTGTTGTTGTTATTTTCTGGTTTGAGACTTAAAAAAAAGAAAGCTTAAACCTTTTTACTGTCAAAATAATTATAATACTGTTTCCAGTCCTGTTGATAAGGCTGGTAACAGACTATCTTGTCACTGCTAACATAGAGGTTCATATACAAAAAAACCCTCTGTTGACAAGCATCTGTATTGAGCCAAAGATCAAACTAGGCTCCAGGGGTGAGTGGATGGCCTACAGAAATATAAATAATTTGGACTAGAGTGTGCATTTCTAAAGAGATTTATACTGCTTTTTTATACTTCCCGTCTACCATTCTTATTTATGAAGCAATATGCCACATAAAATTGGACTCTTGAACTCCTAAGGTTTTTTAGATTCAACAATGCCAACACTTCTGTATTGTCAGTCCTGGTGATATTAAAAGTTCAAATCCATGTGGTTTGAACTGGTTCGTTCAGAATCACAGAATCACTGAATGATAGGGCTTGGAAAGGACCTCTGGAGATCAAGTCCAATTGCCCTGCCAGACCAGGTTCATCTACAGCCAATTGCACAGGATGGTGTCCAGGCAGGTTTTGAATGTCTTTAGCATAGGAGACCCCACGACCTCTCTGGGCAGCCTGTTCCAGTGCTCTGCCACCCTCAAAGTAAAGAAGTTCCTCCTCATGTTTAAATGGAACTTCCTATGTTCAAGTTTGTGGATATTATTTCTTGTCCTATCACTGGACACCACTGAAAAAAGACTGGTCCTGTCCTCCTGGCACCCTTCTTTTAAGTAATTATAAGCATTGATAAGATCCCCCCTCAGTCTTCTTTTCTCCAGGCTAAAGAGACCCATGTCCCTCAGCCTTTCCTCATAAGAAAGATGTTCCAGTCCCCTAATCATCTTTGTAGCCCTCTGCTATAACCTCCCCAGCAGTTCCCTGTTTTCTTGAACTGGGAAGCCCAGAACTGGACACAATACTCCAGATGTGGCCTCACCAGGGCAGAGTAGAGGGGGAGGATGACCTCCCTCGACCTGCTGGCCACACTCTTCTTGATGCACCCCAGGATGCCATTGGCCTTCCTGGCCATAAGGGCACACTGCAGACTCATGGTCATCCTGTTGTCCACCAGGACTCCCAGGTCCCTTTCCACAGAGCTGCTTTCCAGCAGGTCGGCCCCTAACCTGTACTGATGCATGGTGTTATTCCTCCCCACATGCAGGACCCTACATTTGCCCTTGTTGAACCTCATACTGTTTCTCTCCGCCCAGTTCTCCAGCCTGTCCAGGTCACGCTGTATGTCATCACAGCCTTCTGATATGTCAGCCACCCCTCCCAGTTTAGTGTCA
>VZSZ01006178.1:56558-86946 GCA_013398815.1 Ibidorhyncha struthersii | reverse complement strand
GGCTGGGCTCAGTGACACTCTGTATTTTTTTGAGTTGGACCAGCCACTGCGGTGAATGACAAATGCTATACCTCACCTCCCTCTCTTTAAGGAGAGGAGGGAGAGAGAGGAAGAGACTTATGAGTTTAGAATGAATTAAACTACTTTAATGAAATGCTAATAATAAAATAAAAAGAAAATAATGAAATATATGTAAAACCATATCAAGCTCCCAGGATGACAATCACATCAGCAGCTGGCACTGGAGAAGTCCCAGACTGTACTCAGTGACGGACAGGAAATGGATTCTGCATCTGGATTCAGGATCGGGATCGAAGGCAGATGAACAGACAAAGTCCTTCTTGGACACTGGCCATTGAAGAAAGACACTGATCCTTTGATCCCTCAGCTTTTATACTGCATGTGATGCAGATGGGATGGAATACCCTGTTGGTCAGTTTTGGGTCACCTGTCCTGTCTGCTTATCCTCAGAGGTGTGACCCCTATACACTTTTATGCTTCTAACCCTCCAACGGGGCAAATAACAAAGTTAGCTGATATTGGTTGCTATAGCAATAAATATAAGCAAGAACCTCTCTGCATACCATTACTCAAACTGGTTGGGTGTGTATATTGCAAAGGTGTGACCCAGTAACCTTGCAGATCCTTCTAGTGGTCTTCAACAAATCAAAGAACACATAAATATTTTAAGGGATTTCTCTCTGTTTGATGATTACCAAAATATCTGTTAAACAATTTTGACAATGTCACTTAAAATTGGTGGATTTATTAGTGTTCCAGTCTCCCACTACTTATAAAAGTTATGACCTCTTTCATAAAAGCTATTCCTAGTTTCTTTCCTTCACAATGAAAACACAGTTATTGAAGATAACTGAAATTTTAAAGGTAACTGTTAAAACATTTACACTTCCAGAAAGTTCTCAGAGATTCTTTCCTGCCACCTCTGAACAATTATTAATCTTGTCTCACTGATGTTTCTTCTTTCTTCTATCTTAAACCTAGAAAAGATAACTATCAGAGATCACCAACGCAATGTAGAAAGTAAAATAGTTAGGGTCAACAAAAATCATACCAAACAAACAGAACAGAACTCAGACACAGATGTGAAGAGGCATCTTCTTGGATCCTTCTCCCTGTCCTGTTCCCCCATCCTCGCCTCCCAAAGCTAATAGTCTACGGCTGGAAACAAAACAGAGCAAACACATGTCTCTGGAGGTGAGGGGGGGAAAGGCACTTCTGCTGCTTGCTGAAAGACGAGTGGACTGGGCACATGCAGCAGCCACTTTGTGGACATGGGAAGTGCCAGGGCTAAACCCATCCTGGGAGGGAGAACACTGACCTACCATGAACATAATAAGCACATGTAATGCATGTTAGCACTGCAATGCTATCAAGGCCATATACAATTCATGTTAGTACTGAAATGCTTGATAAATGCATGCTATTTGCTTGATAGGGTAAGGAAGTGTTTTAATCGGTTAAGTAAGAATGCAAGATATTGCCACCAAAAAAGCCTGCATTTATGTTAGCTTCTTTCTTACACTAATAAACTTGACTTACTCTTACCTGAGCTGGTACTTTTTGGTATGTTTATAATTTCAATTAATTCATTCCCTTGCATTTAGCATAAAGAAAAACATACAGATTCAGAGAATCACAGAATGTTAGTGGTTAGAAGCGACCTTCAGAGATCATCTAGACCAACCCCCTTGCCAAAGCAGGTTCATGTATTTTTGTATTTAATTACTTCTAAATCCTGTGTGCCTAAGAAGTACCTTGAGACTTATTCTTCTTTCAGCGTTTTTCCCTTGTAATTCCTTAATAAGCAAAAGTGTCTGGTCACGCAGGAACAATAGCATAAAAACAATCACAGTAGCCAGCTAAAATTTCTTATTAAATTTCAAAAAAGTTTCAGTCTCCTCCATGTTTTCCTGAAGAATTTATGCAGCACAGCATAGATACTATCATAGCTTACATGTATTTCCTCCATGTTTTTATAAATTAAGTATTCTCTCATGATGCTTATAAAACACAGATTAAATAAATAAATAAAGTAAAAATTAAGATTCTATGCTATCCACCAACATCTGGAACTTTGCCCTTTGTCTTGAAAAACAAATAGTCATATGAGGTCCAGAAAAAATTTACAAGATTTGCAAGGTTGTTCTCTGATGCTGTTCATGGCACCTGAGAATACAGGTCTGAGACTTCGAAATTCAGAGTGGGCTCATTTGGAAAGGAAGCAGTTTCTAAAGTGATAAGAATTAATCCAAAGGATATGCTGTTCATTAGAGTTTTAAGAGGTTGCAGTTTCAAAGTTTCTCATGCTCAGTTGCCTCAAATCACCCATGCTTACAGATGTCTAAAATATTCATGGTCTATGGATCTCTGGTGGGATAATACACATCAGGAATCTGGCATAAATATCACTGTGTGAATTTAATTATTTATTTAGTTGAAAAAATGTGATTCAATGTTCTCTAGGTGTGGATCTGTGAATTAATACTGCCAGAAGTGATCATGCCCATATTAGAATAAGTAAGAAATGCGTATCCTTGTAGCATGTAAAACATTGCACCCCTGGAAAGTAAGTCAATCTAGCCAATTAATATAATGTGTTTTTACTAGAAATATTTTTCACTAATTTGGAGAATTATATTTTCAGTCTACATTTTGTTAATGAGGCAAAAATAATATCTACCTGTTTAGAAATAGTGGCCTTTTACAGCTATTCTACACACAATTAATACAAAAAGAGAGTGAGATATTTAGATGTTATTTACAAACTCCCTCCACAGAGGCTATGGTGGTTTATATGTGTAGAGAACCTTCACTGCAATGCTACTTTTGCAAAAATTAATTATATTTTAGAGACATAATAATATGATAATATGATGCAGAAACTTTATCAAAAGCCCTATTAATTAATTCTAGCACTAGTCACTGATCATTAGTTCATGCACTGTAATAATCAGTTCCAGAATCAACAAATCCTATGTTCTCAGTTAATTTATCTGTTTTTAAAAGGGAGCCAGCTCTAACATTCTTTTAATAAAATGAAAACGAATCCCTGATATTTGATAGATTAGGAAATTTTAATCAATTTACACTTTATTAAAAAAGCTTGAAAAAACAATTATGTTCCTATTATATTGCTACCAGAGTCTGGCAAAGGCTTATCATATCTCAGATGCTTGCCTTTTATCTGTAGCCATTTTCTTTTCCTAACTATATGAGAGCATGTCCACATCCTTTTTTGGGTTTTAGCATTTAAGTAATCTTTTTTACTTTATCGTAGAATTTAGGTGAGCATTTCTAATAATTTATTGTCTAATACTTTAATTTCATCTTGCCTGGGCATAAATGATATAATAAAAACTAAAGTGTCTTATAGGAATATTTTAGGGTTTTATGTTACTTAAAATATTACTGGAAGTTTGGGAACTGCAAATATGTGCACATGTATTTTAAAACATATAACTTACCCAAAGTGTTAGTTCAAAAATACTTGCTGGGCTGAGATCACAATGTCCTACAAAATAATTTATATTACAGAAGAAAAAGTTAGGCAGAGAAGCAGGCAGATATAGTGTGTCTGTCTTAAGCAGACACTAAGAACCTTCCCTTCTTAAAAATCTGGTGTAAGATTACCAAAAACTATACTAGTTTCAGCAAAGCTGGGATTTTAAGCAAGCTGCAAGAATCAAGTAGCAAAACAAGAAGAGCATGTCCAAGAGGAGAAAAAAGGAATAATGACATTTTGCAGCATGTCTAATAGTGGATACAATTTCAGAATTCCCAAATACTTCAATATTTGGAACCAAATTCTTACATGAGGATTTTGTGAAGTTTCAGTGAAGTTTCGCTGAATTCAGTGGACCTATACTAAAATAGTTTTTTAAGTGAATGTCTCCCCTCCCCCCCTTCCCCTCCAATATTATCACCTCCTCCATTCCCTTGACAGCATGTCTGTCATGACTATCCATGAGCACGGTATAGGTATTGTTTTAGCTGGGTTTCATGCATATTTAAAATAAACTGTGCAAAAATCTAAGTTGCATTGGAAGGTAAACAATTGCAGAGTTATCTTTTGGGCTGCACCTTGCCACAACATGGTTCTTACAAGAAGAATCGAACAATTTTTCTATATTTCAAGTATACAAAAACGGATTCAAAAATAAGCAAATATGTACAGGTATGCTTCTGGCTGGACAAAAAGATCAATCTAAAGCAAAGATTCTATTATACTAATGAAGTTACAAGGCATGCAACCATTTCAACACCATAGCTCATCTTTTAGAAAGTCTTTGATTCTCACAGAATTCAGATGTATCAGCTGCACAGAAATGCAGAATAGCTGAGGATGGCAGATCATCTGGAGATCATCTAGTTAAACCCTGGGTAAGAAGTGTCACCTACAGCAAGTTGTCATGGATGGTGTTCAGGTTTTAAATATGTCCAAGGATGGAGACTTCACAACCTCTTTGGGCAGCCTGCACCAGTGCTCAGTAACCCTCACAGTAAAAATTTTCATGTTTAAATGCAGTTTCTTTTATTTCAGTATTTGCCCATTGCCTCTGATATCTAACCCCCGAGAAAAGCTTGTCACTATTTTCTATACGCCCACTTTTCAGGTATTTGTACACATTGATAAGATTCACCCCTGAGCCTTCCATTCTCCAGGCTGAACAGTCCCAGACCTCTCAGCCTGTTCTTATAATAGAGATGCTCCAGCTCCTTCATCATCTTTGTGACTGTTTGCTGGACTAATTCAAATATGTTCATGCCTCTTGTACTGGGAAGCCTTGAAGTGGACGCAGCACTTCAGACATGGCACCACCAGTGCTGAGCAGAGGGGAAGGATCACTTCCCTCTTCCTGCCGGTAATGGTCTTCCTAATGCAGCCCATGAGGCTGTTGGCTGTCTTCATTGCAAGGACAGCTTGCTTGTTTATGTCCATCTTCCTGTCCACCAAGAACCCCAGGTCCTTTTCTGCAGAACTCCTTTCCAGCCAGTTGGCCCTCTGCATTTTCTTGTGCACTGGTGTTTCTTTTGTTGCTTATGTACCCAGAGAAGCCTTTCTTGTTGCCTGTTATATTCCTCACCCAGTCCAAATCTGATGAAGTTTATCTCCGATGAAGTTTATCTTATTTCCCTCCCTGCATCTTCTAGCAATGTCTATACTTCTTCTGAGTCATCTTACCCTTCTTCTAAAACTTGTATGCCTCCTTTTTGTGTTTGAGTTTTGTCAGGACATTCTTGCTTACACAGGCTTACTGCTACCTTTCCTTGATTCGCTGAATTTCTCCATTCAACCTCAAGAATGGAGATAGATCACTGAAAACCAAATTATTTCTCCTGGACCACTCCTCACTCCAGGGATGTTTCCCATCGGATTCTTCTAAGCACTTCCCTGCCAAAGTCTGCTCCCCTGAAGTTTGGGGTTGAGATCCTGTTTTTTCCCCAGCTTTTTCCTCTCAGGATCCCATACTCCACTGTCTCATGGTCACTACAGCTAAAGGCTGCCGCCAGCCTTCACTGACCCGTTCTTCCTGGTTTATAAGAATCACACCCTGCAGAACATCTCTTTGATCATCCATGTTAGAGAGTTATCATGAATGCACCCCAGAAGCCTCCTTGATTGCTTGTGCCTTGACATGCTGTCCCTCCAGCAGACATGGGGGATTAGAACCACCCCAAGAAGGAGCGGGGGGGCCTGAGAAGTGGATTCTTCTAGTTGTCTCAAGAGAGCCTCACCTACTTCTTGATTAGGAGGTATATTGCAGACACCCACAACATCACTGGGGTTGGTCTGTCCTCTTAACCCTGACCCGTATGTCCTCAGCTCTCTCCTGTCCCATTACCAGCTGACCTAAATGATCTGGACACAGAGCCCAGACACTGCTGCACAAAATCGTGTCCTCTTAGCTCCCTCTGCTAGCTGTGCATCCAATTTTTATACAAATAAAAATGGAAACTTTAGCAACCTAGGCAATTACTGATCCAAATATATTCTTAGAAGCACAAAGGTAATTACCTGGAGATAATTACCCACTTTCATAAAAAACTGATTTTATAGCAGTTCTCCAAAATAGAAGTTTAATTAAATAAATAAGGATACATTGGATCTATATGGTGGGGGAAATAAGGTCACCATACTTAACAAAACAGCTCATCACCTGTTGTCACCTCTTATGTTCACCTGTAGAGCACTACAACCCACTTTTCTGACTGCAAGAAGAAAGAAGCAAACTTCCTTATCCACTTCTAATCACAGCTGCTCAAATATCTTCACAAATTAAATAATTCATGTGGAAATTACCTGACTTTCTCAAGCAATTTAGGAAGAAATTGTATTGATAAGTTATTTTGCTGGAAACTTCTCAGTAAGAGTTAATGTCTTCAAACCCAGATTAGCCCCTGAATGACTAATTTGTTTAATAATATTTGACTAGTTATTCTTTTAATGAAAATCTAGCTTTTCCACACTTCTTATTTTTCAAATATGAAACTTTAACACTTTATGATAATCTAGAAATAAATATTTCACAGTAGCTTCACATGTAAAATATGCCTGAAGGTAGCTGAAAAAGTCCTCTAAAGTAAAATATACATGGATTTAAAGTTATTGATTAGCTGCAAGACACCAAATAAATGCCCAGGAGTTACATTAAGGCTGCAACTACTTGTCACTGCTACTTAGATGGCTAATGTCTAGAGATGGGGAGAAAAATACAATAACAGAGGAAAGAGAAGAGTTTATGTTTTTTCACTGCTGTATTTACTTGTAAGTTGAAAATTGCCATTTCTTAATGCAAAGATGAGAGAGTAGTTGAAGGAGAGAAGCACGTATGGTAAATTTTTAAACTAAGATTATTTCTGTCTTTAGACAAAATAGATAAGCAATAACTGTTTCTATGTTGTGATGCATACAATGACCTGCTATAGCAGGGAAAGATTGTGGCACCTTTGTTCTATGAGCAGGAACCATTAAACAGTTGGTCTAGTAAAAAAGAAACAGAAGTTTATGCTTATTTCTGATTTGAATTAGGTAGCCATTGAAAAAACATTTCTGTTTTCTACACTTTATTCAGGAAGCAATCCATCAGAACCAAAAAGCATAGATATCTTATGGAAACTGTAATGCAACCCTTGCCCTTAATTCCAGTTTTGCATCAGAGGTTTATGGAGTGAGGTATTTAGAGATAAAATAATAAGGGAAAATCTCCCCATCTTTTCTATTCATCAGTCACATTAATGGTATCAAAATGTGCTGTAACGTTCACCTTAAATTAACTATATAACAAGGAAATGGATTTTTTCTCATTCTTGTATCTCTGCTATAACTTACATCAGTTCTTGCAGAACAAACATAATGTCTACTGGAGAATATAAACAACTTGTGGATGATTCATATTCTCATGATATTTTCTTCTTCTTTTTTTTTTTTTTACAAAAGTACCTCCTCATTTTATAACAACATATGGCAACTTTTTTTTGCTCAACTTTCTCTTTTGTGCTATGCTTTTGTGTTACCACAGCTATACAAATGCACCCATCCATTTCTGAAAGACCATTATTTCACTACTAAATTGGGACATTATTTCCTATTACTGCTTGTGCTCCAACTGTTCTTGTTATTGATTTAGTGGAAGTAACATTTACTACAGCTTCCTTCCTTTTAAAGGAAAAAGTGTTTTGTCTAACAAGACTGGAAGTCAACTATGTTGTTGTTACTGAAAAAAAACTCATGAAAAATCATGCAAAGTCACTTTATGTGGAAAATTCATAAATTAAATGTGACTGAACTTTCTCAACTCAGTCAATACACCTCATGTCATAAAAGGAGAACTGAAGATACAGTAGCCAAAAATTCTTTGTTCTTTTAGAGAAGAGAAGAAGTGGTGCCAAAATGATCCAATTGTGAACACTCTAGGATTGATGCAGTTTTAAAGAAAAGCAAGCTGGTAAGTTACACAGAGAGGTGCCGTACGTGTTTACATCGACTGCCCATGACTTGCCTGAAATTTGTTTGTAATTTTATCATTCAGTCACACTTTACCTCACAAATAGCTTATCTACAAATTCAACAAATCAAGATTTCACAGAGGACAGCTCTACGAGCCTTAACTCCAATGCATTGTGGCCAACATCATAATCCGCTGGAGGGCAGCCGTTGAAGATTTGTTAATTTTTATTTTTAATTATTGGGAGACCCAACCCAGCCACTATTTAAGGTCCAGATAAAACATATTAAAAACCTGCTGCTTCTCTAAGCAAAGCCTGAAATAAGGAGGCAGAAATTTAGGAAGACTGTGTTATTCCTGGTTCACAGGAAAGAAATGAAAGTAGAGAAAGACTACTTACCTCTCTTGCCTCTCACTAGTCACGAATCACAACTCACTACTCAGTACTTACTTTAAGCAGCAATGGAAACACCTAATACAGGCAGAAGTAGCACTTCTGTGTCCTGAGGCAGCTCAACAAGTTGCTTTCTCTAAATGTGTATGACTGGTGAGTTAAAGCCACCCTGTCCAGTAGACTTGGAGATTCTAGGGAAAGGTAGGAGGTCTGTGTGCATACCCTCAGATCACAGGCTAGTAAAGAGAGGGTCAGCTCTGTGGGCCCAACACCATAGACCCTTAAATTACACCTTTCCATTGTTTCCTGGAAGAAAATGGTCCTGGTCCTCAGTAGAAATGTGTTGGCATGTTTTATTTTCACCATTGTTTTTTCATTGGACCTTGCTAAGAAAAAGCAAATAATGAAAATACATGAATGCAACACTATGTTCTACACATTTCATTCTTCCTAAAAATATGATAGGAATGTACTTCCTAACATAGCAACGGTTACTGTAAGAAACAAATTGACACGTATCTGCACATACTGCACTAATGGCCTTCAGAGGATACATTGAAATTACAACCTCACAATCTTGTTTTAAAATAACTTTTTAGCCGAGCAGTTTTCAAAGGTAACTAAATTAATTGTATTCTGGATAAAACTATCCAGAAGACAAATTAATTAAACTAAGAATAAGACCATAATATAAATTTTATTTATAAATTTTATTTTTATCTAAATTTTATTTATAAGACGTAAAATAGATCATGTTTCAGTGATTTTTTCATACAGAGACAGTGATCTAAGATAGTCAAGGGAAAAGACCATTCAGGTGTGGTGTAAGTAGCTGCTAAGTTCAGTGCTGCGAGTGTATTTCTCAGCAAAGCTGTGTGGTTTTTTGATCCTTTCCATGAATCATATATTCCTTACAAAAAATACTGCAATCTCAAACAATTTTCAGGTTTAGTTCATGTTCTGCAGGTCTAAGTATTCCTTTGCAACACACCTAAGTGATAACAATAATGACAAAAAAATGGACATTTCTAGTTGTTTTGGTACTTCTTAGCCTTGCTGCCATTCCCATGAAAGAGCAGCTGAGACAAAACCCTTCATGCACACTGTTAAGGACATTCATGAAGGATGAAGAAGATGGAGGCTGAAAACCATCAGGCTTTTTAGAAAAGTAGATAGTACCAGTAGGGTATACTAATGCTTTTAGACTGCTTGTGTTATTCACAATCAGGATGCTCCATCAGTTGTCTCAGAGCACTTCCAAGCCTCTTCCTGCTCCTCCAGGAGCACTTGGACTGCAGAAGTGATTCAGATGGAGACATGGACAAGAGTACAGGATTATTGTGGCCTTCTGAAGCACTGATGAAATGAGACAGTTTCGGACTGACACCAAACCTTGCTACCAATTTGTTTTCCCTTTTTCCCCACTTCCAAGTTCTTCCTAATCACAGTAATTTCTTTCAAACATCTCCGTCCCGTTTATTCTTTCACCATAGATCCTCATTTTGTTGATTTATACCCTTGCTTACCACCTGTGATAGAGTTGTCCTCCTAGTTTCTGTCTTGATCAGAAATTCATGTTAATTTCTCCTTCTGTTATACTGTTTCTTATTTCTGTCATTTCCCATGTTACTATGTTGTTTGTTCAGCCACTAGTCAAGGTTGTTTAATTTGTATATCCTGTACCCCCTCTTTGCTATCTGTAACACCATGTAATTCTTCATGCTGTTATCTTGTTAGTGTAGCCACAATTCAGGGTCAGCATTCCACACACATGACAAAACATAGCTAAGAAAACCCAGATGGCAAAAAAACCCTCTTACAATTCCTTCTCAATGAATAGCTTTATGAACTGTAGCACCAAATTTTTCTATAAGCAAGACATATCAGTATTCAGTCTCTCATGTTTGAAACTTTTCTTCACCATCAGAAATGTTTTTCAATAAAAATCAATAATTCACTTTATGGCTTATTGGATAATAATTTCACTTTCACTATATCACCTTCGGGATTTTCTTCTCGGTGTCCATTATTGCTGTTGATAGAACTGAAGTCACAATAAGTCAGACCAGAATTTCTGTATAATATTTTTCATAAAAGACAAAATCATGCTCAAAGGTCTTTGAAAGGTGTCACCAAGTGACACCAGGATGTCACAATGTCTAACTATGCTAACACATAGGCACTAAGTAAGCAGCAATAGAACAATAGTATGAACACAATCTTGTGATTAATAGGTCTTTGCCTTCCATAAGACTATTAGAAGGAAACCTAATAACCTTATAGTCACTTTGTACAAAATTAAGTATTTTACTCTTGAATACAGCTATTTCAGATCATCACTTCTGACACCATTTATATTGACTGCTAAATGATTTCTATATTGTTCTTTTAAACTAATGAATCACCACCAGCATCAATATCTACATCTGCTGAACAACAGATGGTGTTTGTTTTCTTGGATTGGGTTCCCTATGAATTCCTTGAAAGAAGGTACTGTTGTGTGTGTGGAGGAAAAATGGGCTGTTCTGAGATGGTCTGTCCTTGGCATATCCCTTGGACCCCATTTTTTGTCCTTTTGTATGTTAGTATATTTTTCTTCTGAGCAAGTCCCGCTTTCTTGGAATGATTGCCATAATTTTGCTTTTTTACTGCTGCTGTTCTTCCCATCCCTGGATACTACAAAACAGACAATTATGCAGGACTTCGCACACAGAGAATCATTATAATACTTTTCATGAGAGGTAGAATTACCAGCCTGCACCATATATGCTGTCATTGAGTAATGAAAATGTCCTAGGCCTCAGATTTCCTTGTGTGTACGTGCAGCCTATCACGCAGGAAACTGTCTGCAAAGTAAAATGATTACAGTACTCTCACTGCAAGAGAAAATTAGTATTCATGAGAGACAATGATTAATGAATGTTGCTCAGGGTTCTGCAGCAAGGTCTGCACAACTTGGGACCCAAAATACAGATGCAGAACAAAGGTGTGTTTAATCCAATAATGCAGGAAAAAACTAATTCGTTGCTGCTAACCACTTAGTAGCCTTTCCTACAAAGGCAAGAAAAATTAAAAACACCACCAGTGCAAATATTTGAATCCCTTTTACCACTGCCTTTTTTCACTCTGAACTATGATGGGACAGAGTATTAAGCAGGTATCATCTTCCATTTAAAAATATAGAGTCAGCTGCCTAATCTTAATAGGTGAAGATCTATTGAATTCATAGTATTCTGTGTTTAAAACCACATATAACAACCTGGACCATAACTTTAAATTTTTTAATTTTCACTGTCCCCATAATGGTACTTGTCTTTGTTTCAGCCACATAATTAATTACAGACTGTATGAACACTTGTATACACTCAGTCTGAACCCAAAATTTTTCATGTGGTTTACTCATGATCTTTCCAAAATCAAAGATCATAAATCACAAAACTCAGAAAAGTCAGATAAAAAACGTCCACATGAGATGAAAAGATTCTTCTTGATTCTTCCAGAATTGCATTTTTTTTTTATTTGTCCATTCTTTGTAACATCCCATTAGGTATATACTTTGCCAATCAATCTTATTCTAGAAGTATGTTGTTGAGGTTCATTGGAGACTTGTAGAAACTCTCAGAGGAGATCAATTAAGCCTCAACCTTTTTAAATTATTGACCCCAGACTGGTATAATCAGTTTATAATACTTATGGGCCAGCCTATACTTTTTCCTGAAAGCTGGTGTTATGCTGCTGGGCCTATACCTTTTCTTTTTGTCCCCAATTCTCTGGTACCTTCATGTGACAGAAGTAGCTCTTCCTACATCTTACTGTTTATATTTCAGAAATTT
Source organism: Ibidorhyncha struthersii (assembly GCA_013398815.1). Taxonomy (NCBI): domain Eukaryota; kingdom Metazoa; phylum Chordata; class Aves; order Charadriiformes; family Charadriidae; genus Ibidorhyncha; species Ibidorhyncha struthersii. Next base: position 74,752 of record VZSZ01006178.1, on the reverse strand, counting down.
CTACTGAAGATCCACAACATATCTGTGTCTTCATGAAAACTTTTCCTGTAGAAAAAAATGTTTTTGTTTCTTAACCTCAGGAGTCAGCTACAAGCTTTTCCTTAATCCATTCTTCTTTCTAATATCAATGTTCTTTTTTTCACAACTTCTGATTTATTTTAACAGTTTTCCTCTTTTCTCTTCTCTTGGGGATAACAAATAGAATATATATTTCTAATTGATGTCTCCTCTTTCTGGATTGCTGCTTGTTCTAAGATTTCACTTCCCTGCCTGTGTGGCTGTACCATCTTTACCCTGGAATAGACTTCTCTTATTCAGATTTTTTTTTTTTCAACCAATTTAAGGGCAAATTTTCCTCAGCATCTGTGACTGAACCTCTGAGGCACTGATTGTACATATCACCGCATCAGTCCTCTCTCTGATTGCCTACAGTGAATGTGGCTGTGATTCTTGTGGCAACATGTAAACACAGTTGTGTTCAAAGAAGGACTGTCTCATGAGGCCATAATATAGAATAGAATAAAATAGGATAGATAAAATAGAATGAAATAGAATTGTTCAGTTGGAAGGGACATATCAATGATCATCCAGTCCAATTCAGGGCTGACTAAAAGTTAAAGAATGTTACTAAGGGCATTGTCCAAGTGCCTTTTAAACATTGACAGGTGTGGGGCATTGACCAGCTCTCTAAGAAACCTCTTCCAGTGTTTGACAACCCTCTTGGTATAGAAATCTTTCCTAATGACAAGTCTGAACCTCCCCTGATGCAGCTTTGAACCATTCCCATGCATCCTGTCACAAGATCCCAGGGAGAAGAGCTCAGCACCTCGCTCTCCACTTCCCCTCCTCAGGGAGCTGTAGAGAGCAATGAGGTCTCCCCTCAGCCTCCTTCTCTCCAAACTAGACAAACCCAGCGTCCTCAGCCGCTCCTCAGAGGACATGCCTTTCAACAGCTGTGTTGCCCTCCTCTGGACACATTTGAGCACCTTCACATCCTTCTTAAATTGTGGGGCCCAGAACTGCACACAGCACTCAGGGTGAGGCCATACCAGCACTGAACACAGCGGGATGATCACCCCTTTTGACCGGCTGGTTATGCTGTGTTTGCTGCACCCCAGGATGCGGTTTGCCCTCTTGGCTGCCGGGGCACACTGATGACTGATGCTGAGCCTGCTGTCAACCAGCCCCCCCAGGTCCCATTCTGCAGGGCTGATCTCCAGACGCTCTTCTCAATTTATACTTGTGTCAGCATTACTGTGCCTCAGGTGCAGTTTTCAGCACTTGGACTCATTAAGTTTCATGTTGTAGATGACTGCCCAAATGCTCCAATCTATCTAGATCCCTCTGCATGGCCTCTTATCCCTCAAGAGATTAAACAGCACCTCCCAGTTTGTTATCATCAGCATACTTGCTAATGTTGCGTTCAACTCCCACATCCAAATCATTGATAAAATTACTGAACAGAACTGGCTGTAGAATCGAGCCCTGAGGAACACTACTGGTGACCCATCACCAGCTAGACATAACCCTCCCTATAGACATAACACTCCCTATAGCCCTTTGAGCCCTGCTGTTCAGCCAGTTCTTCACCCTGCACACTGTGTAGTTGCTCATCTCACAGTTGGACAACTTGTTCAAAAGGATGCTGTGAGGGACAGTTTAAAAAGCCTTACTAAAATCCAGAAAAACTACATCCAGCACCTTCCCTTCAGCCATGAGGTGTGTTACCTTATTGTAGAAGCACATCAAATTAATTAAATAAGACTTTCCTTTTGTGAACCCGTGATGACTTTGCCTGATGATTGCATTGTTCTTTAAAAGCCTTCTGATGGTAGCCAGTATGATGATCTCCATAATTTTTCTGGGTCCTGAGATTAGACTAACAGGTCTGTCCACCCTGAGTCTTCCCTCATGTCCCTCTTGTGAGTTGCAGTAATGTTCACTTGCTTTGAGTTGCCAGGGATCGCCCCACAATCCCAAGACTTTTGATAGATGACCAAGATGGGTTTTGCTGTAACATCCACCAGCTCCTTCAGTACTCTGAAATGAATCTTATTGGCCCCCATGCACTTATGAACATTCAGCCAATACAACTGGTCCCTCTCAATTTCAGTGTCCACAAATGGAAAATCACTGTTCCTGTAGTCGTGGTCCTCCAACTAACTAAAGTATCAAGCACCCTGAGGTCTATTGGTATTAAGACTGAGGCAAAAATCCCATGGAATGCTTCCATTTTTTATTCATCTCTATTAGTCAGGTGACCATGTTCAACAAGTATCAGTCTAATGTCTTCCTTGGACCTCATCTTGCTATTAACGTACTTTAAATGGCCTTTCTTTTTGTCTGATACAACAGTGGCCAGTTTCAACTCTAGTTCAACTTTAGCCTTACGTGTCTTCTGCCTATATATGTGATCCATGGCTCTGTAATCTTTCTGCAAAACCTGACCTTGCTTCCAGAGATTGCATAATTTCTTTTTCCTCTTGAGCTCCACAAGGATTTCCTTGTTCAGCCAAGCTGGTCTTCTGCCCCACTTGCTTGACTTACAACACAGTGGAATTGCCTGCTCCTCTGCTTTTAAAAGGTGGTTCTTAAAAACTGACCAGCACTCATGGATTCCTAAGCCCTCAAAGGCAGATTCCTAGGGCCTCCTGCTACATAGCTCCCTGAATAGCTTAAAGTTTGCTCTCTTGAAATCCAGGGTAGCAACTCTGTTGACTTTTTTCCTCTTTACATGAAAAATTTTAAACTCAGACTTTTTATTGTCACTGTGGCCAAGACAAACACCTACCATCACATCCCCCACAAGTTCTTCTTTATTTACAAACAACAAGTCTAGGAGGGCATCTTTCATGGTTTGCTTACTGAGTACTCGTGACCAGAAGTTACCTTCCACCAACTTCAAGAATTTCCCAGACTTGTTTGTCACAGAAATATGGTACTTCTAGTTGATGTCTGGGAAGCTGAAATCTCCCATAAGGACAAAGACTATTGATTCAGACATTTCACAGACATCAGTGTTATCGTCTTCACTGGGCAATGGGTAGTAGACACCCAGTATATGTCCTTTGTTTTTCATCCCCCTAATCCTCACATAGAGGCTTTCAACACATCAATAGTAACTGTAACGGCTGTACCTCTCCGTTACATACAGTGCAACTCCTCCATCTTGCATGCTTTGCCTATCCCTCCTGTACAGCCTGTAGCCCTCCATCTCAGTATTCCAATCATGGAACTCATTCCACCAAGTCTTGCTAATACTAATGATATCATAGCTCTGCAAACTGACCAACGCTTCCAGTTCATCCTGTTTGTTTCTCATATTACATGCATTGGTCTACAAGCATTTCAGAAGTGTACCTAAGCCTTTAGTGTTCCCTTGAGCACTGTAAATGCTCCTGTTAACATTCCCATCCTTAGGTGATGTTTTCCAACCCTTGGCTTAACTTCAGTTCTCCTGATGGTATCCCCTTCCCCCATGGATTCTGGTTTAAAGCCCTCTCAAACAGTCCTGGCAGATTACGAGCACAGAAATGTTTTCCCCATCAGGACAGGTGGATTCCATCAGGCCTCAGGGGGGCCTGAACTGGCCCATGTAATTCTTCATATTTTTTGTGCTACATAGTTATTAAACCTAAGTTTAGAAAACTAAAAACTCTGCTTCCACTGTCTGCTCAAGACTGCCCAAAATATGTTTCTTAAACTGACACAACCTGAGACAAGACTATTTTTTTTGCTGTATGCATTCTTATTATATACTACTGATGTACAGAAGAGTAATTCATCTCTCCATTATTTAAGGAACTTCTGTTCTCCACAAACAAAAAAAAGAAAAATTTTTGAAAAAAAAAAATGGTCTTAGAAACATTAGGGCTTTGGGGGCTGTTTTTTTTTTTTTTTTGAGATACCCAACATTTACTAATACTATAGAATAGTCACATCCAGTTAGAGAACAGACCGCACTTATGGGTATCAATTTTTTCCCCCAGAGACACATGAAATAGTAAGAGCAGAGTTGATTACATGTAGCAGAATCTTTTCTGCAGAGAACTGTCCAGATGTGAAAAAATTCGTACTGAAAAGGGGACATTTGCAAAAAAATAAAATAATACTCTAATATATAAAACATCCAAGTGCTGTTTAAAACTTTGTAAACTACAAAAGCAGATAAAGAAAATAAATAATTCCAGTCTTGTAAAATTGCTCTGAAAGCTGAATGTTCAAACCCATAAAAATTGTTTTAAATGAAACCTTCATATCTATTCCGCTACAAAAAATGCCATATGAGAGTAGTTGACTCCATCTCCCATTTCAGATGTACAAGTGTTGTCTCTTACTAATTTTTATTCTGTTTTCTGCTCATAGAAATAAATGTATTGTGAGTGAAAGGAGAAAAAACTCACCTTGATTAACACCGTACTTACATTGTGAAATCTAAAACATAATCAAGATTTAATGCTTTGATGAGACTTTGCTGAATGCAAAAGTGGAACAGCGTGTTGAGAATGGGCCAGTCCTTAGGGTAGTTCTACAGTGTTAGATATTCTGTCACATTTACAAAACATGAGGGGCAGTTGCTCTTTCTTACTCTGCTGGTGAGGTCTTTGAACATAATGTGTTCAGTAAATCATCTTGTTGATGTACCGTATTCACTGAGATCATACCCTAGCTCTGACTTTCTCAAATACTCTGTATTAAGTATGGTTTAATTGCACTCTTTCTTTTTCTAAATGAACAAACTTAAGCAGACTTGATGTCTGTTAGCAAATTTTAATTCTAACTGTGCTTGCTGGCACTAACAAAAATTGGCTTGACTGATAAAAAGAAAAATATATATATATATAATATGTGAATGTTTTCTAACATTTCATAACAGTTATCTCTTTTTTCCAGTGATGGTGACTAAGAAAAGCCACTTTATTATTGTAGTAGTGCTTATTAACAGTGAAAATAAATATGAGAATTAAACAAGTTTGTGAAAAACACTGAGGGTGCCAGGTACGCTCTGCCAGTGAAATGATTGCAATGCAGGTTGCCTTTTGCTGAGTGAGAGGCCCAGACTGAGTTATTCCCTTTCACCTTTGGTCATTACTGCTTCCCAGACATAAATGAACAAATTCCTAAAGGACTTGAACAGGGAAAATATATACAATATACTAAAGGACAGAGTAATTGCTTCATTGTCCAAGAGGACACTCAGTGGTACACAGTACAGAATTTCATCTGTTGGAGAGATAAATCAAATTACTGATGAAGTAATGAGTTGTGGTTGACAAATAATTTCCAATGAAAAATTTTCGTGAGGGAAGTGGGAGACAAGAAGAGAAATTGCATCTTCTGTCTATAAGAAAACCCCAAACTCTCTGACAGAAGACACCTGGCCAACAGGGTAAGCCTTACCACCATAGCTGTTTGCATGGAAACTTCCCAACAAGACAGCTACTAAAAAGTAATCAGAGAAGCTGAATGAACACATATCTACATTAAGCAGCAGCAAACAGATCAATCTCTCTTTCTATGAGAAGCAGTTGACAAGTGTTGCTTGCTCACCTGGAAAGTACTTGGTAGTGGCCATATGCACCCATACCTGCTGCACCAGCTACACCATCTGAGATGTCTGTTTCTCATTTTCCAAACCTTTTTCTTTTCCTTCCCCCCATACCAGTAAAGACTGTTAAGGATGACTTGAAAAATAAATCACACATGGTGTTGCTATTCCCCTGCTTTTATCTACTTTTGAGCGTAAGGTCAGGACCTCTGGAATACGAGATGTATTGTCCCGAATGAATACAGGCTTGTACTACAGGGTGCTTCTCTGCCAGCTGCATGAATAATATGTTACAGTAAACCAGAGCAATAGACTGTCACGTTTTTCATTATTTATTCACTACATTTTTATAGTAAAAATCTTCCACAAGTTGTCAGCAAAGATTCAGTCTTCCACATCTTCCATCTCCCAGTGGGTCTGGTTAATCTACTTCAGGAGCAGGCTTTTAAAGTCAAAACAAACCAGTGTATTGCATTTCTAGAACCACCAGTCCTCTTCTAAAGAGAACTTCTGATAGAGGAACCAAAAATACAATTTTTTTTAGCTTAACTTTGCGTTGTAAAGGACAGAACAAATAAAGATTTTAAAAATGAAAATATAATGTAAGTCTGATGGACAAAATAAAGGTCAAGATTTTGCAAGATTTAATTAACAACTTCTAACTATAGTTTTCTATCCTAAGAATAGAAATCTCTCTCTGTGACAGCTGTGTCCCTTGAGTGTTTAATTTTTACGTAGACTGAATGTATGTACACATAAAAACACAGACATATCTTCACAAACGCTGTACTTGACAAAAATTTGCATATCCTAGATGTTCCTTAGGCAAGAAATTAACAAGATAAAACACGGAAAAAACAGTACCTCAAGGAGAATCAATGGGACAGAAAAATTATTTCTACTTTTGTGACTGACAACTTATTTTAAGTTAGGAAATTATGTGATCTTTGTGCAATCTGTTCTCTTCTGGCCTTATCAACATTTTTCAGTACCTGAAGATGATGAACCCAAGCGCAGCTTCTGGTCATGAAGGAGCCCTTGAGTCCTTCAAATCCAATAGTAAATTTTTTAGGCCATAGATCTCCTGCTTTATTCTTTGACTTTGTCTGAAAGTAATGTGAATCTACACTGAAAGAAAATTAGGAATTTTAGGGAAACAGTGGCAGCCAGAACTAAACTGAGGTGAACAAAGATATTTTTTCTAGGACAAAATTCTTGTTTCCTGGTAACCATGATGCTTTATCCCATTCGTCTACTTAGAAAGGGAAAACTAAAATGGAAACTGCATGGGATCCCATAACAATAAGGATTAGTCTTAGCTTGAATCTCTGCTATATTGAGAAATAAAACCAGTAACAACAACAATAATACTATGCTTTCAGTTCTATCCTATGAAGAGATAAAGTGATTACAAATTTCTATGACAGAAAGGGCTGGTGAAGGATGTGAAGGCTGGAGGCAACCTTGGCTGCAGTGACCATAAGATGGTGGAGTTCACGATCCTGAAAGGAGGGGGCAGATCAAAAAATCAAGATCACAACCCTAGACTTCAGGGTAGCAGATTTTGGCTTCTTCAGGGAGTCTGCCTGACAGAGTGCCATGGAGTAAGACCCTGGTGGGAGGATGGGTCCAAGAAAGCTGGTTGGTATTCAAAAATCATGTCCACCAAGCTCAAGAAGAACACGTCCCAAAAAGCAGGTAATCAAGGAATGGTGCCAGAAGGCCCGCATGGACGAAAACAAACTCCTGGCAAAACTCAAGCACAGAAAAAAAGGTAGAAGCAGGGACAGGTAACCTGGGAGGTGTATAGAGACACTATCTCTGCGTGCAGAGCAATGGTTAGTAAAACCAAGGTTTACCTGGAGTTTAATGTAGTGAGGTATGTCAAAATTAACAAGAGAGTCTTCTGTAACAGAAGCAAAAGGAAGACGAGGGAAAATGTGAGCCCACTGTTGAATGGGGCAGGGGTGCTTGTGAAACAAGACATGGGAAAGGCTGAAGTATTGAATGCCGCCTTTGCCTCAGTCTTTATTATTAAGACCAGCCTTCAGAAATCCCAGGCCTTGGAGACCAGAGGGAATCTGAATCAAGGAAAGCTTATCCTTGGTGGAAGAGGATCAGATTAAGGAATACTGAAGCAAACTGGGCATACATCAGTCCTGATATACACCCATGAGTGCTGAGAGAGTTGACTGAAGTCATTGCAAGGCCACTCTCTTTGGATTATCATGGAGACTGGGAGACATGCCTGAGAATTGGAGGAAAGGAAATGTTATTCTTGTCTTCAAGAAGGGATGGAAGGAGGACCCAGGGAACTACAGGGTAGTCAGCTTCGCCTTAGTCCCAGAGAAGGTGAGGAATCAACTAATCCTTGAAACCATTTCCAGGCACATGAAGGACAAGCAGGTGATCAGGAGTAGTCAGCATGGTTTCACCAAGAGAAAGTTATGCTCGACCAACCTGATAACCTGTTATGATGACTTGACTGTCTTTGTAGCTGAATGGAGAACAGTGGGTGTTGTATACCTTCACCTTAGCACAACTTTCAACACTGTCTCCCATAGCATCCTACCTTTTTAACTGTGAGGTTGAGCACAGCAGCAGGATGCCCAGAGATGTTGTGGAGTCTCTGTCCTTGAAGATACTAAAAAACTTACTAGACATGGTCCTGGGCAACCTGTTCTAGGAGATCCTGCTTGAGCAGGGGGCTTGGGCAAGATGACATCCAGATGTCCCTTGCAACCTCAGCTATTCTGTGATTCTGTGACACTTGCAGAAGCACCTGACAATGAAGGAATCTCCCTAAATCTGAGAATGTGAAAAGCAATTTGCAGCATCCAGGCCAAATGCAAGTCATCTTATGTGTTCATGGAAAGAAAACAGAAAAAAAACAAGATCTTGGAAGTATTTTAAGGCTTCCTGTAACTCTCAGGCAGCAAATGTACAAGCATCAGTGTTCAAAAACATCAAGAAAATCTTGTTATTCAAGAACTAAAATTGTCAGCAGCAATAGCAGTGAGAAAACAAAAGCAGCACAAGGTTTAAAGTGCCATTTCAGTGGTATTGAAGCTGATGGATGAGCTGACAGAATCAAGGAACACCAAACAAAGCAGGGAACATGAGTCTCTGAAACTCTCATTTAACATGAGATGTAAGGTCTCACTGAGAGCCTCATTTACACAGGTTTACATTTTCAATGAAGACTAGTTTTCTGAGTTCATACGTCTGCACAGCATTTTGAAGGGCAACTGTTCTTCTTTGCAACCAAGCTTTAAGAATTATTTTTTATTAAATGATTCTTATTTTAGAGCTGAGGCATAGAAGGCAACAGAATTTAATATTGTTAAAATATTTAAATTTGAATGCATAGCACTTGAAAATACTTGTCAGTAAAAATGAGTGCCTCAACATCTACAAGGTAAATGTACATGAGTCTTTACATTTAATTTAAAGCATCCTTTTTTTTAATGATGATAATAACATTGAATAACATGAATGACATTGATCAGATGTAAAGGTTGATTTTTAATGTCAGCTGCGTGAGAGTAAAATTTTACTTGTTAGACCATCTGAAAAAAGTGAAAGTCATCCAGAGTTTTTAATATATCTTCTAATGATATTCACCATGGCCTGTACCAGGCAATTGAAAAATCTGGTCTTGACACTGAACTCCAAGCTTTGTTTCACAAACAAACTGTCTTTCCCCACCCTTATCTTCAACACTCCTCCCCTGCCTCTCCTGGCAACGTTCAAAATACTAAATTCAACATAAGATCTTTGACGGTTTCACAAGGGGTATCATGTTGCATTGTGGTCTCAAATCCATCTCTAATTTGCAGAGGCTTCAGGATAACATATTGCCTACAGTACATTAAGAAATTGCAAGTGTCTGTATAGAGTATGTGGTGGTTGAGTATTCTCTTCTGAAATACTATTGTTTCAAGAAGCTCTAGTTCTCTCCCCAATGTGACAAAATACTCCAGAGTGATCACACTTAGCAGGAAACCAGTTCTATTAAGATTTGCTTGCCATATCCATATCATGTCACAGCTGCTGTCTCTGTAGCAACCATCAGTGCTGGAAGTCTCAGAGATGTGAAACAGAAGTATATTTAATTGCCTTCTGAGCCATCATTTAAAGCATCAGGGAAAAAATTGCATTTTCCACATTACACAGAAGAAAATTAAAGCAGTCTGTAGTATGTCTGCTCAGCTGAGAAAAAAAGAAAAATCTGCAACAGTTAATTCATCTGGTTTTGTCCTAATTCTGCTGCAGGACACCCAGCACAACGGCATGAGCTAAAACGGTATATCCCAGAAGTATCTGATAACTGTCTATGATGTCCTGCAGTCAGCAGAGGTGGCAGGTAAATTAGCAGAAAGGGAATGACTATGCAGATAACAGTGTTAACATAGAACAGATTAGGATAATCTCTTTGCATGCTGGGTAGTTGCCACCAATTTTCTGGTTTCTAAACTGGCTTAGACTGAACCTGAAAATTATTGTACAGATCACAAGCACTTAATCTGGTTATCTGTTTGTTCAACTTAAAAGAAATATATCCTTTTCAAAAACCTTTATCTTTACAGATAAGTGTGGGTTGGGGTTGTGGTCTTTTCTTTTCCCTTTCTTTTTTTTTTTTTGTTAAGATTTGAGAACAAACGTTGTTCTCCTTTACTATGACTTCCAGCCTAGTAATTTATACATTTTGCTGAACTTCAGACAACGAAATATTCCTGTTGTGAAAAGAAGTATCTTAACTCAGAATACTGATAATGAAACACAATATATGTAAACATTGAGAGCTCTAAAAATGCGCTGGGGCCTCTATCTATGTTCATTCATGACTACATGTTTCTGATGGATGATGTTAAAAAAATGTTAATTTCTTGTCACCATTGTCAAAGTTCTTGGCTGACTAGTTAAACTACAGGAAATTATAAAGAAACCCTGAAGGCTATTGCTTAATGTAGTTTTGATGTGAAGAGCTTGATGCAATTACCATCTTTTTGGTGTTCAGTACTGTATATGCATTAATAAGGATCATAGTGGAACAACAGATACTGGCCTAAATTTTAATTGAAACACTGAATTTTAAAATAGCCATGTAACAGGACTTCTGAGGACTTACCAGTATACCTGTACAGCATTGGTTGGTTCTGTGTGCAAGTGGGTGTCATCCAGGTCTGATATGAAGGTGCAATGTGACAAACCATCTCAAGAGATTTGAACATGTTCTGGAAACTACAGGACTTTCAGGTCCTTTGTGTTTCAGATCTTTCTTACTGCGTGCTAATTGTGAATGCCAGCAGAATAGGTATGCCTGCCAGTTTAAAAGATTGTGGAGATATCAGTTATTTAACATTAAACGATGTTATTTCATACGACTCTGCTGGAAATTGAAATCCCTTCTGAGCTCCAGGACTGACACATAAGCCAAAAAGATGGCAATGCTGGCAGTATCATCACACCTTTTGCCCTAGGCAGTCTTTCTGCCTCACTTTCTCTCTGAAGTGAGGTTGTAGCCAGTCAATCAGCCAGCAATTGCTGCAAGAAATTTAAGAGCTAAGCTTGGACAGCAGAACCTGATCTTCCCTGAGCAAGGACGATTTCCAGCTTGATCAGCCATACCTGAGCTGTGCACTGGCTTAAAATGGTTTAATCAACATAGAACATGATCACAATATATAACTCAGGTGGCAGAGGAGTGCTCAATCTGAGTCTGGTTGTTGATCCTAAATTTTTCCTACAAAACTACAGAAAACACCTAGTATTTAGGGATGTAGCAAATTACAAAACATATGCAGAATTTTGGTGTCTGTCCTTCAACATATTGCCAAATCTCTTGGCATTACTCTCCATTGCCTCAGGCTAAATTTTTGTTGTATTAAAGTTGAAAAAATAACCAAAACTTAATCAGTGGGTCTGAAATACTGAAGGCCTGCCTCTGATATATACACCTCTCATATATATAGTTGTACACATTCAGTTTCATCTTTTATGCATATACACAAAATTGTATAAATATTTGTATGTGTTTGTGCCTGTACAGGCAGACAATATACATCTAAAATGAATCAAGCATGTAATTGCAAGGATTTTGTACTGAATGTATAAGTCAAAAACTAATTTGCAAACTAAACTGCCTGAGTCTGACAGCAGCAGATAAACATAAAAATATAGAAGGCCTTAATAAAGAGTTTGGAAGTGGTCCTTTTCTTCCTAAAGTCACATAAAATACGTATTTGTACCATAACAAACAATCCAATTGGAGTTTGTTTTACTATAAAACCTATTTGGCTTGTCTAGACTTAAACACTGGTGTAACAGGTTGCCAGAAGGTGGGTTTTATATCCAAGAACAAACCTATGGGTTTTAAGAGCTCAGAACTCCTCTGGGTGTGTGTTTATGTGGTTAAGGTAGGAAAAGAAATTTTGATGATTCAGAATAGAATAGAACAGAACAGAACAGAATAGAACTTGGAAGGAACCTACAACAGTCATCTAGTCCAACGGCCTGATGACTTCAGGGCTGACTAAAAGTTAAAGCATGTTACTAAGGACGTTGTCTAAAAGCCTCTCAAACATTGACAGGCGTGGGGTATTGACCACCTCTCTAGGAAGTCTGTTCCAGTGTTTGACAACCCTCTTGGTATAGAAATCCTTCCTAAGGTCAAGTCTGAACCAGGTCTGAAACCTGCATCAAATTATGCAGGTTTGAACCATTCCCATACATCCTGTCACAAGATCCCAGCACCTCCCTCTCCACTTCCCCTCCTCAGGGAGCTATAGAGAGCAATGAGGTCTCCCCTCAGCCTCCTTCTCTCCAAACTAGACAAAAGAAAAGATTAGACTAGAAACAAGGGGCAAACTCTTCCTGGGCTTGAATCTCACTGAAAGGATAACCTCAGGATATCTGGAGATTTGCATCACCTTTGTTCACTGGGACAGCACTCAGGGAACATGACCTCTTAGGGAAGGGGAGGGGGATAAATGCACTAAGAACACACTTGTCTCACATCAATGATTTCTCATCTGAATAGAGCTGTTTGAGTCAAAAGGTCAGTGCTATTAAGCTCCTGCTCACCTTTCTGGGAAAGACAAAAACTTAGTAGGAGCCTAACAGTCACAAGAGTAACCTTTCATCTTAAAATCAATTTGATCTATGGCCTGCAGCACTAGCAGATAAAAAATCTAAGAACTGAATAATGTGTTTCTTAAACAATATTAGACTATCTTTGGCTGTTTTTTACTCCTAAACTGTGTGGGAAAACCAATGAGTGAGCTTTTAGCTGAGAAATGTACATTACAGCTTGTAGTACCATTATCACAAATAGAGCTGGTAACACAGTTTACATGCAACACTGAGCATGTTTACAGTATTTACCACGCAAACCTTTAGAAATTTCTCTGTGACATAGAAAGGTATATTTTTCTACAATATGCTCCTCAGTCATGTAGCTTTTCTAATAACTTCTGTCCACAACAAATATTTAACTATCCATTAAATGACTGGAGGTACAAAGAAGTCATGGACAGATTTTAAAATTTTTCCTGCCTACATAAGAAATCTAAATCTTAGATGTGTCCAAGATGCAGTTTTGACACTGCTGCCCTGGTCAGTGCTTATTGTCAGCATATCAAAATAAGTCCTTAAACTTTTTTAGGAAAAAATAAAGGAGCACTTCAGTACTCAGTCTGCTTTTACAGACAGGTTTTGTGCATTCAGGCCAACTCATGTTCCTTTGTTGTTCCTTTGGCTTAACGGAAGCAACATGAGAGGTTGCATAGGTTTCCTGAATTATATTGCTGGTAGATAATGTTGGTTTTGCTGTCTACTGTGAAGAAGCTGATTGAAGATTAAATAGTCCATATACACTGTCTGCCCTGGAATCAAAGTGTTTTGGAACACAAACACAGTTCCAAGTTTGCAATGAAAAAGCAGCAGAAACAGAAAAATCAGGAGCTATTTATTAAGCAAATAAATTAGATGTACTTTGCGTTCTTGACTTCTCTACTTTGTCTCATAGTCCTGATCAGGGAAACTAAGAGAAAAAACAGCCTGAAAAAATTACAGGATTTGCCATGAGTTCATTTGACCCAGCTCAAAATGAACTCTCCATGAGCACAATATTTGGTGGCTAAACAATATCTGAAATGTGAATTTGTTGTTACCTGCCTCTACTATAATCCCATAGCACAGAAATATGACACCTTCTGAATATGTCACTTTCTGCCTTTGAAACACAGATATCCAGCAGAAGCTACATAGTCGTGCTGGCATTGGAAGTCTTAATGAAAAAAGTAGAGGGATTTTGCATGAAGCCATAGATACAGGCTCTCTGAAGGCCGAATGAAACTCTGCTTCCTTCAGTTCTCCTCTGTGCTGGTAGCAGAATGTAGCTGGGGAGATCCATAGGCAAATTTTAGCCCTAAGCAAATGTACTAAAGTCGTGCAAGAATAAAACAGATACTGAAGATAGCTAAAATACCTTGAAAATGTCCTTGTCGGCCTGCTGCAAGTTAAAAGTGAAATCTCTGGAACTTCATACAGTAGCAAAACCACAATGGCATTGTATTTAGGTCATTCATTAATCTGATTCAAAATACTAAATATAAGTCACATACATTGATATCTGTTCCCATTTTTCAATGCTGTGTTTGGATTTTATTGTCTAGAATTCACAGAAAAATGTTCATGTCCTCCAAACCAGTAATTATTAGCATTCCTGAGAATGAGGTCAGTGATCATAGGCGCACAGTGGCTGAACAGACTTTCAAGGACTTGAAGAAGAACCCTGTGAAGCAAACCTAAAAGAATAATTTCTGTACTGATTGTTTTTCCAAAAGCTGTTTCTGAAAAGTAGTAGGTATATCTATATCTAGCTGTAAGGGTAGAATCAGTGAGGGAATGATAGCTAAATACTGATACTGATGAGCATCGCATTCCTTTCTTTGTATTAAAATACCAAGCAGTACCCACTGTTCTTACTGCTATTTTTTCACCATTATTTTCCATAGAATTTAATGCAATGATTTTTCAAACAGCAGTTGTTTTCAACTGAGTGTTTAACATTTCTGTGGCAGACTGTGCTACAATCCTGTACCCGAGCTGGTACACCAGCAGGAAGTCAATGCAGGTGCAGTGCCTGCCGAAGCCCTGGGGTGTGTAGGACAAGTCACAGCTGTGCTACTGCAGAATAGTTTTAAAAGTTTTGCTGTTGGGCAGGCCCAAACGTGACTCTTTACTTTTCTCAGACTCTTAAGGTTGTTATCGATCGCTTTACAAGTACTGTAGATCTCTTGAGCACCATGCTCAGTAAAGAAACTCCAAATAGAAGACAACTTATTTACTCTGTTGGTTGCATTTCTTCTTGTCAGTGCCTCATAGTAAGGTGTCATGGTAGTTTCACATGTGATGAAATGTGCTAAACTGAGAAGAATAAAGACATGGATTAAGCATACTTGAAAGGAGGCAGTCTCTCCAGCACTTTTCTTCATGCCACCTTCTGTCAGAGAAGAGTAATCGGTCGAGTCCAGAAGAGTGCCAGTAGAGTCTGGAAGTTCCCCAAAAACTTGTTTTACTCAGTTTTTTTATGAATCACAGGTATATACTCTCTTCAAGCTTTAAATGAATTTTGTATCTGACTACTGCACTGTACTACTGGAATTGTCTTGTTTGTCTAACACTCTCTTTTCCATTCTTCACGCTTTGTCTAGTATCTTTGTTTTGTGGCTTAATATTATCCTTTTTCACAGTAACTAATGCTTACCCTACTTCACTGAAATTTGGCGTATTATGTAAATGAATAAACAGCCCAGACTCTGAGATACTGCATGCTTGATTTTGAAAGCTTTATTCATCCAGAATAATAATCAAGGAATATGTTAGTAGAACTCAGTGAAAACATAATGTTTGTCCCATCAGAAACAGAGTTAAGTCCACCATCATCTTCAGAGCTGCAATGACAGCAGAGTCATGACTGCAGACTCCAAGAGCTCTCTTAGGGTCTTTGGGCAGGTTTTTCTGCACCTACTGGTACCCATTTTACTGTCCAGTATTTATAGCTCTCTCTTCTGATACCTGTGATCATTAGATGTATCCCAAACCTAGCTGACAGGACAAACTGTTGAGGGCAGTAAATACATGTTTTTTCTTACGGTAAAGTGGGGTGCAAATTTATGGTATTATATATGCATTTCTCATTAATCTGCTCTTTTTAAATATGTCAACATGACATATATATAGTTTGGGTTTGATTTTCAAACAAGAGAAACAATTTTATCTTATTGCTTTCCTCACTTGAGTTGAACTTCATCTTATTAAGCTGACAGAATTTAGCACTGTAATCTACTTTTGGGAATATTTCACATTTAGAAGATAACAATTTGACAGCATTAGGAAGCTTCAAAGAGGGAGAACATAGGAGAAAAAAAGAGGAAAAGAAGGTTGGTGTATATATATATAATCTTTGAATATATCTACAATATAACTAGACTTTTTTTTTTTTTTTCCAAAAAGAAAAACCTCAGAGTACCTTCCAGCTAGCTGAATTTGATCTAGTTCCAAAATAACTGACTGGGTCTGACTGTTCAAGACTTGGCATAGCATTGCATTGCAAAAGACACATCACAGTGTTGAGATTGTAATTCACAACTGGAAAGGGCCAGGACAAAGAGCTCAGAAGAATTAAAGAGCATATTTTAATAAAAGTATGCAGTAGTCAAACAGAGTCAAAGATGTAATTGTTACATTAATTTAGCTATAGGTCTCCTCAACTCTATATTAAATCTTATCCCAAGACACAAGGATAAGCAGAGCAAAAGAAGTAGGCATATATATGCACAAAGGTGATGCCAGTAACACTCTCCTTACCACTTAAAAATACTATATATTATAAGCCTGTACACACAGAGTATGGCTCTGTTTGTGGGTTTGTTTGTTTTTTTATGTTTGGTTGGTTGTTGTTGTGGGTGGGGAAGGGTTTGGAGTTTATTCTGTTTTGAATGTGTTATTTATTTCTGCAGGAAAACCAGTCAGTTACATCAAATTCTTCAAAGGTGGAATACAATATTGATGTAGCAATGGGAATTAGAGAATTAATCTATTTCACCTATATGTAGAAATCAGAAAATAGGTGTCATTCCAGGTTTTAGAGACAGGAGTTTTCTTGGTGTCCTAAAATGCTTACATACACGTAATTACCCATGATGTAGAATTTTGGATCTCCTGCCAAGATCTGCATTTCTACTTAAATAGAAGTTGTTTAAAGTTGTTTTTCTTCAACAGTGTCACAGAATCACAGAACAGTTAAGGTTGGAAGGGACCTTTGGAGGTCCCTTCATCTTGTCAAACAGGGCCACCTAGATCCAGTTGCCCAGGACCATGTGTAGACAGTTTTTTAATATCTCTAAGGAGGGAGATTCTACAACCTCCCTAGGCAGCCTATTCCAGTGCTCAGTCACCCTTACAGCAAAAAAGAGTTTCCTGGTGTTCATATGGAACCTCCTGTGTTTCAGTGTGTCCCCATTGCCTCTTGTCCTGTCACTGGGCACAACTGAAAAGAGCCTGGCTCCATCCTTTTTACAACCCCCTTTCAGGTATTCATATACATTGATGAGATCTCCCTGAGCCTCTTGTTCTCTAGGTTAAATATTGCCAGCTCTTTCAGCCTTTCTTCATAGCATAGGTGCTCCAGTCTCTTAATCATCCTTGTGGCTCTTCATTGATGTCTCTGCAGTATGTCCATATCTTTCTTGTATGGAATAACCCAGACCTGGACACAACACTCCAAGTGTGGCCTCACCAGGGCTGAATAAAAGGGAAGGATCAACTCCTGCAGACCTACCGACAATACTTTGTCTACTGTAGTTGAGGATACCATTCACCTTCTTTGTGGCAAGGGCACATTGCTGGCTCATGTTCTACCTGGTATCAGTTGCTTTCCAGCTGAGTGGCCCCCAGCATATAGTGGTGCATGGGGTTGTTCCTCTCCAAGTTCTGGACTTTGCACTTCCTGTTGTTGAATTTCATGAGGTCCCTGTCAGCCCACCTCCAGCCTGTAAAGGTCCCTCTGGATGGCAGGGATACAACCCGCTGGTGTATCAGCCAGTCATGCATCCCAATTTTGTGTTGCCTGCAAACTTGCTGAGGGTACGCTCTGTCCTATCATCCAGACTATTAATAAAGATACTAAACAGAACTGCACTCAGTACTGATCCACTGAAGTCCACTGCTAGGCAGTGGCCTGTAACTAGACTTTGTGCCAATGATCAACACCCTCTGGACCTGGTCATTCAGCCACTTTTCACTGTCTGCTTATCCAGGTTGTACATCAACAGCTTCTCTATAGGGATCTCATGGGACACTATGGGAGTGTCACACGCCTTACTGAAATCCAGGTAG
Source organism: Ibidorhyncha struthersii (assembly GCA_013398815.1). Lineage (NCBI taxonomy): Eukaryota > Metazoa > Chordata > Aves > Charadriiformes > Charadriidae > Ibidorhyncha > Ibidorhyncha struthersii. Next base: position 56,799 of record VZSZ01006178.1, on the reverse strand, counting down.
ACAATATCCACTGCTCTCCTCTTGTCTACCAGGCCAGTCACTTCATAGTAGATGTTCATCAAGTCGATCAAGCATGACTTCCCCATGGTGAAACTATGCTATCTACTTCTGATGTCTTTTATGTGCCTGAAAATGGTTTTAAGGACTATCTGCTCTGCCACCTTCCCAGAAACCAAGGTGAGGATGACAGAGCTCTAAATCCCTGGGTTCTCCTTCTTAACCTTCTTGAAGATGGCAGTGA
>VZSZ01006178.1:39154-56540 GCA_013398815.1 Ibidorhyncha struthersii | reverse complement strand
CCAGTCTTTGGGCACTTGTCCCTGTCACCACGATCAATAAAATACTATCAAGAGTGGCCTCACAATGACATCTGCCAAATCCGTCAACACTTGTGGGTGCATCCCATCAGGACCTATAGACTTACGTATGTCCAGTTTGCTTAAGTATTATCTGACCTGATCCTCTTCTCCCAAGGGTACATCTTTCTTGCTCCAACTTTTTCCCCTGGGTATCAAGGTAGCTATGTCTGGTTTGTTGGGGTTTTTTGGGTTTTGAATTTTTTTGTTTTGTTTTGTTTTTGGGGGCACCATAGAAGAATTTCAGCTTGATAGATAGTTTAAGCCCTGTCTCTACAGAAATACAGAAACACTCAGCTTTATGTGATTTAACAATGTATCTTTAAATGAATTTGGGAAACACATCCCATAGATACCCACTGTACCCTCCATAATACTGAGCCCAGTCCCATGAACAACAAAGTAATGATTATGTGGTCTCATATAGATGCATCATATGACACCTAGATCCACATTTCTGTAGTCTATGGACTCACAGATACAGTTCAGTAATAATTTGGCAATCTCTGCACTATGCTGCATTGCATGGTGGAGACATGCCCTTAGGCAGCAAAAGGCAACGAATACTTACTGGGCCATATTTGAATGATACCAATGCCTGTCTGACTGGTGTCAGTCAGACATTCTGTCTTCCTGCTGAAACTGTATTCACTGCTTAACTCTGTGGCTAAGCACAAAGTAAGACACGAGCTAAGATTTCAAAGTAAAACAAGATAAAACCCTCCCACCCTCATAATCTTCTGCTTTTTTCCTTCTCCAGACCCTAAGGTATTGTGCCCTAAGATATTACTCTCAATTATTAAATAGAGACATGGTGCACTGGTTCAAAAACCTGAGAAGCTGCTACTTTTAAAAATTCAGCAGTATATATGAAAAAAGAAAAAGAAAACTAAGAAGTAGTGTTTGTTGAAAGTTGGAGATGTAAGCCTTAAAATTCTTGAATGGACTTCAGAGGGGAAGAAATAGTTTGATTTAAAGACACTCTGCTTCACAGAGGTGTTTTGTTCATGATGAAACTATGGTTTGTGTTAGTGTCATGGCTGGATTATTTTGGGCAAAAGTAAATACAACTGTTTCCTGGCCCACTTCTTTTTTTAATAACTGGAACTTTATTTTCCCCATTCTATCTGAAGATAAAGCAGACTAGTTTTTTATAACATTGTCATGGTTTAACCCTGGCTGGCAACTAAACACCACACAGCTTCTCACTCACTCCCCCTGGTTCAGACTGGGGAGAGAAACAGAAGGGTAAAAGTGAGAAAACTCAGGCTGAGGTAAAGACAGTTTAACAAGTAAATCAAAAACCATGCATGCAAGCAAAGCAAAACAAGGAATTCATTCACCACTTCCCATCGTCAGGCAGGTATTCAGCCATTGCCAGGGAAACAGGGCCTCATCATGCTTAACAGTTATTTGGGAAGAAAACACCACAACTCTGAACATCCTTCCCCTTCCTTCTTCTTTCCTCAGTTTTTTATTGCTGAGGATGATGTCATATGGTATGGAATATCTCTTTGGTCAGTTGGGGTCAGCCATCCCAGTTGTGTCCCCTCCCAACTTCTTGTGCACCCCCAGCCTACTCGCTGGTGAGGTGGTGTAAGAAGCAGAAAGGGCCTTGACTCTGTCTAAGAACTGCTCAGCAATAACTAAGACATCCCTGTATCATCAACACCGTTTTCAGCAAAAATCCCAAACATGGCTCCATGCTACCTGCTATGAAGAAAATTAACACTATCCTAGTCAAAACCAACACACACACAAATTCTCTTTAACACTGTACCAAATCACTACAGAACTATAGTGCATGTTTTAGTAAACATGGTTTTACATTTCTACTTTCAGAGATTGATTATCTAGGGTTTTAATAAAGATATTGGAATAAATTACTAAATACTCATTTTGCCACCATTTAGATGATAAGATTACTAAAATGATAAATTACTAAAAATTAAATGTAAAATGCTAAACCTAACCGCTTCTCTGGAAAACACACAGTGGATTATGGAAGATGTAGACTGAATACTGGACTACAGATGCGATTGCGTTGCCAAAATTTTGGGCCATAGTATGGGGAGATCTTCGTAAGTTGAAGGCATTTTCTGTGCTGCAACCTCTGACAGGAAGTCTGGTGTCAAACGCTATCTGGTTTATGTTAACACAAGCTTTTTGCTATTGTTTTCTGTTTTCTCAGTGACTGAAGGGATGAGGATTGAAAAAGGCAATCCAAAAGAGAAAATCGGAAGATGTTGAGAGAGAATATATGAAGCAAATACATGAACAAAGCTATAGATTAGAACAGAGAGTCCTGCATGGGCATGGTCAATCACTTTGAAAATCTGAGCGGTCCCAGGTCATGTAACAAAAAAGAATCAACAACCATGGATATTAATAAATCTTGATTTGTTGGTCTTTCTGTACCTTAAAGAAATCATGTCATGTTTAAATGTAAGTTTTTTTAGAGTAAATTTAAACAAATTTCCTTGTACTCAAACATTTGAACCTACTGTTAACACATCTGGATATTTAAGATTTGAAAACTAATGTACTGCTTTCAAAGGTTCTGAACATGGATGTAAGCTGCATATTGTTTTCCACTTCTTATCCATCTTGAAAATCTAGGGCAGAACATCTGACTCTATCATGACTTAAGCCAATTCTAACCTTCTCTTTCAACCCCACATAATCTGAACAGCTCTTCAATCACAGAGGGGGATATTTTCAGCTCTTTTCTAGCTTCATGGATTTTTTTAGTTTATTTCCCTTCTAATTTTATTTCCCTTCCTTTTCTTTATTTCTCTAATCTTTATTTCCCTTCCCTGTCTTTATTTCCTTTCCCTTTCTTTATTTCCCTGATCTTTATTTCCCTTCCCTTTTCTTTCACTGGTCCCTCATCCGATAAAACAGTAATAGAAAAGACACTCTTTAAAAAACATTTTGACTAGATTTATTAAGAAATACCATCACCCAAATAAAAACAAAAAATAAAACCTCCAAACCCACAAATCCCTGCATGAAAAGCGTTTCATTTGAGAAGAACAAGCAGGCAAATCCTTAACTTCTTACATATTAAATATGTGCATGCCTTATTTCATGTTGAATATTTCCAAAGCAGAAAGATCTATGTATGGGGTTTGTTTTCTTTTTCTCTCTTTCTTTCTCTCTTTCTCTCTCTATCTCTTTCTCTCTCTCTCTTTTTCTTTCTCTCTCTCTTTCTTTCTTTCTTTTGGGGAAAAAATGTATGAGAAGACTAAAGGAAATGTTTTCTGGCAGCCTATCATACTAACCTTCAAATTTTCTGCATTAGCTGTTTTCTGTCATATAAAAAAGTCAATCAGATTTCTGAAATTTTATGTGTTCACTAACGCCGGATGAAGGTATATTACATCAGGACCTTTCCTATTAGGAAAAACAAAAAGCTAATTGCAATATTGTACTAACTCAGTATGATAAAAAGGGGTAATAAAATCTAATACTTAAATGGTGTTAGTGCTAAGATACACCATACATTCTGTTCATTTTAACAGGACTGGGAACTGGTATCTAACGGCAGTTTGAACTTGTGATAAGTAAGTATTTTATATCTTGTCAAAAAGGATAGAAGTAACTGCATAAAACTCAGATCGCATTATAACAATACTTCTAGGATGATGCTGCTGCTGCATGTTTTATTTGTATGTTATATAAATGCACACACATGTAAATAGAATTTTAACCTAGGTTATGAAGAAAATGGTAGATAAAAAGATATCTGAAAAACCTAATTTGAGCACCCATGTAAATATACGTCAGGCCTATTTTTAGCATACATTATATTGGGTTTTTTTACTGATTTTCCTCTTTCTCTGATGTCTTCACTGGAAAAAGGAATAAAAATATTAACATTTTCCCATGATTTATAAAAATTTTTTTCACTAAGAGAATGCATGTAAAAAAAATAAAAACAGACCATACCAGTGATAACTTAAACTGCTGTGTAGCACAGTCAGAAGAACAGAAAACAATAAATGAATCTTTCCTTGCACCTGCTCCTAAAGACCTCCAATATAGATGTACACCTACTAATACTTTAATTACATTGTTACCTTGCCCTTTCCATGTTGTTGTTTTTTTTTGCCATTTTTTGGCTTCAGATATTTTATGCAACATGCCTCCAGTGTGTAACATCTACAGCATAAATAGCTCTTTTAATTAAGTCTACAATTTGTTAACTATAAAATATATATACGCACGTATATAAAAATATACATATATAAATATACATATATATAAAAGAAGTACTGAGTTAGAATGAAACTTTCTTAGGCAAATTTAACCAAAAATTAAATTAGATCTCACAAAACAAAGTATAGTCAACATTTCTTTCCAACGTGACAATCTATAGCTTTATGTAGTCTTATACATTTGAGTCTAAAATAGGCCAAGGGCATCAAGTGAAGAACTCAAAGCCATGTGTGCAGCTCATGTAGCTCATTTGAGTTCAATTCTCAAAGTACAACAAACAAAACTATACATTATTTCATGGAGATATTCAGCAAAATCAGTGAAGAAATTAAAGAAAGAAGAAAATTACATGATTTAATCAAAATACGTAAAATCATTTCCTTCATTGCCAAGTCAGCAGGAATTTTAACCAATTGTCAAACACAGATTAATTTTGTACTATAGCTGTTGACATATATTTTTAAAATATTTTTTTGAAACACAAAAATATTTTTCACACGGACAATTCTTTCCCTCTATTTTTTAAAAAAGAATCAAAATATGAGTTTTGAAAGTAATTCAACAGTAAAATATTCCAGCAGTAAAATATTTCTAATGAAAAGAAAAAATTCCAGTGACTGGGAATACATTTCAGTATTCTATGGCTAAAATAAAAAAGAAAAAGGTAGCTGCTTCTAAAATGCACGACAAGATTTGCTCTGTTGACAGTTGCTGGGTACTCTGGGCAGAATGGTGGTTTTTGCCTGAGAAACAAAAGTATGTGAACTCAGTGTTTAAAGTTCATTTTTATGGACCCCCAAACTCAAACAAGTTTATACATTCTGGAACAGCTGAAAAAAGGTTTAAGTCAACTCTTTAATTCTGGGTTTGCATTTTTAAAGACAGCACTTAAGGAATACAACCTACAATTCATGGTTGTAACAATGTAAATAAAAGATTTTTTACTTTATTCTGGTTCTGAAAACACCAGGATGAGACCAGCTATGGAAAAATACTATCACTGCTGCCTCCTCTGCATTTAACGTCTTTGTTGGTGACATGGACAGTGGTATGAGTGCACCCTCAGCAAGTTTGCTGATGATGCCAAGCTGTATGGAGCAGACGACACCAAGCTGTATGGAGCAGTCGACACGCTGGAGGGAAGGGATGCCAGCAAGAGGGACTGGGCCAGGCTTAAGAGGTATGCCTGTACAAACCTCATGAATTTCAACAAAGCCAAATACAAGGTCCTGCACATGGGTTGCGACAATCTCAAGCACAAATATAGACTCAACAGAGAATGGATTAAGAGCAGCCCTGTGGAGAAAGACTTGGGGGTACTGGTGGATGAGAAGCTTAACAATGAGCTGCCAATGTACGCTTGCAGCTCAGAAAGTCATCCACCTCCTGGGCTGCATCAAAAGAAGTGTGGCCAGCAGGTCAAGCGAGGTGATTCTGCCACTGTGCTCTGTGCTTGTGAGACCCCACCTTGAGTACTGCATCCAGCTCTGGGTGCCCCAACATAAGGAGGACAGGGACCTGTTGAAGCAAGTCCAGAGGAGAGCCATGGAGATGATGAGAGGGCTGGAGCACCTCCCCTATGAGGACAGGCTGAGACAGTTGGAGCTGTTCAGCCTGGAGAAGGCAAAGCTCTGTGAAGACCTTATAGCGGCCTTCCAGTATCTAAAGGTACCCCCACTAAAGGAGGTCTACAGGAGACATGGAGAGGGAGTCTGTCAGAGAGTGTAGTGATAAGACGAGGGGTAATGGTTTAAAACTGAAAGAGGGTAGATGTAAATTAGATATTAGGAAGAAATCCTTTACTGTGAGGCTGGTGAGATATTGGAACAGGTTGCCCAGAAAAGCTGTGGATGCCCCATCCTTGGACCTGTTGAAGGCCAGGCTGGATGTGGCTTTTAGCAACCTGGTCTAGTGGGAGGTGTCCCTGCCCTTGGCAGAAGAGTTTGGAACTCAATGATCTTTACAGTCCCTTCCAAATCTAACCATTCTCTGATTCTCTGATCCTATGATCCTGGCAAGTTATAACGTCATACTGTGAAGGTTCTCATACTGATGGATGGCGTTGAGAGACATGCTAGGAATTACTGTGTGCTAAGTAGACCCTTGAATTCAAACGTAGGCCAATTCTGGATTTGATATGAACATAAACATTCTCCTACAGAAAACCCAAATGCAAACATGTATCACATATACTCAATTTGCTTATGAAAATTTTCTGCACCCTGCCTTCACCTCTAAGAAGCAAATCAAAACCAAACAAGAAAACACTGCAGTGAAAGCCTGATAGTCTTCACTGAATGGTGACGTGTAACGATTCTACCACTAAACTCCTTTCTTTTTTAAAAAATCTCTTTGACCAAATTTATAGTTTAACTTGCATAAAACTCTCCATTCCCTCCAGTGTGGGTTTCCTGCATCTAAGCAGAGCAACCAAAAAGCAATAGTTGAATTAGAAACACTGATCGGAGACCTGAATCACTGAATATGGACTTCAATGACACTTGGAAAAACCTTTAAGTGGAAAGTCTTCCCTTGCTTTATTTAATTCACACTATTGAACACTGAATATTGAAGCTAAAAATTTAAACAAATATCCCTACATTTATTCACAATCTTGTGTATTCTTTCCTCGTAACACAACATGCAAGTTCTAACCTTAAGTTTGAAGTTAAGAAGAAACGACATACTACATTTTTGTATGCTGACAGTTAATAAGAAAAAAAGCTCACAAACCAAAACTGTCATTGTGAACAGATATTCCTATGAACCTTCATGGATTTTTTTTCTCTTCCTAATAGGAATGCTTTCACACATGATGTGAAATGGTAAAAGAGAACATCATTCAGCCTAAGAATGCAAACTGTAGTTTTTCTAGCCTTTTAAAGTAAAGTGATAGTCAGCTAAATTAAAATGATTGCTAATGAGGACATAAAATCTTCTTAGAACAGAGATTTCAAATAGTTTATCATTCAAGAATTAAGTCAGCTCTTGAATTTTGTTGTGCCTGTCAGACCAAAATTAAAATCTTGTCAGAAAAAGGGCCTCTTAAAATTCCTGGTGCTCTTATTGCTAAAAAAAATCTGCACTAACATCTAGTACAGTTTGGAGACACAAAATAATTATCTGGAAAAAAATATTCCAGACATATTTCATGAATAAAATTAACTTCCAGCTATACACAAAGATGCTCATTTTGAATGACTGAGAAAGAGAAGACATTAGCTGGAAGAAAACCTGTTGTTTGTGTTTGGTTGTTGTTTTGTTTCTATTCTGTAGAAAAGGGAGAGTACATAATTAGAAGGTCAAAGAAAAGAAGAGTTTTTGCTACACCACATGAAAGAAACTGACTTTTTGCTACACACCACAGTGGGTTTGTCAACATCAACAGCTTAGTTTGCAACTAGTCTTGTAAGCCACGAATCCTGTTGTCATCCTGTGTAGCTTAATGTATTGCAGAAATGCATGCGAATTTCATTGTGATGCATGTGAACTATTTTTTTTTTTTCCTGGACAGACAGCTGTATTTCAGGACACAGGCTTTTCTACACCCCCCCTTTCCATCCTTCCCTTTCTTTTTCTTTAATTATGCATGTTTGAGAATGACTTTTCAAATTAGTTTGGTAAGGTCTCCCCACCCAAGAAATAANCTGATGTTTAAACCAATGTCATGACAACTACTTTTCCTAGACCATCTATTTACCTTAAAATACTCTTTTTTCTTTTTTTAACTATAATACATTTTTCCCAACTTAATACATTTTGTACTTCCACAGGTTTTATTATACTTTGCTAGAAGACAAAAAAAAAAAAAGCATCATATTTTAAAATACATCACAAATATTGTAGAAACCTGTAATTGTAACTCAGTGATTGGATTACATTGTCTTTATTCAATTACTTTAGCTTACTGTTATACTCCCACTCCAGCACACTGATAAGCAGTGTAACGTTAGAGCAGGTGAGCCATGCCACTCTTGGTTAATGGTCCTCCAGCATTACAATTACCTTTATGATATTTTGCCTACCTGAGGCTTCTATTACACACTTATCTGAATGCAAAATTTCCCTTTAGATTGAAACTTGCCATACATGATAATCTCAGTATATGAAGCACTTTCTTCTTTACATTGTTAGATAATAGCCTAAAGACCTATCCGAGTCAGAAGAGAAATTCTGAATGGCTTCACAGGGATAGGTACTATACTCCAAGCAAAACTCACAGCCCAAGATGGCATTAGGGTACGTGACAAAAGTCCCATCTCTGCACCCAGAAAGGAGCGCAGAGGCACCACAGCAGGCAGGGGCACCCCAGTGACCCAGTGAGGTGAATAAGCCCCAGATCTGGACTTCTGGACTGTCCCAGGAGACCCCTAGCCCCGTGAGTAGGGGGACACTTATGCTGGGGGTTCTCCAGCAGCTGCACTTGTAGGTATTTCCCGTACCTGGGGAACCACTGCCATGGGTAGGGTAAACACTGTGGGATGCAGGGGAACAGGGTTTTGTGATTGCAGAGGGCCTATTTTGAAATGTTTTTCGGGGGAGCCAGAGGTGGGGGAAGTCAAGGATCTAGTTCATTTAGGGTGAAACAAGTGCAGGAAAATGGAGGGATGAGTGGATAAAAGGGGTTAGTTTAAAAGTAAAATACTGAGGCCCGGGGACAGCTACTGGTTAAACTGAATGTCTGAGCCCAGCTGCTGGAGGGATCTATGTAGTATATATGTACTTATACACATGGTCTCCACTAGCAGACATCTATCCTGCTCAGCAAGAGGGAGAAGCAGGATGAGGCCATTGGTCCTGTTTGTGTTTGTGTGAGTGCTGTGTGTGTCTGCTTATGTTAATCTATGTGCATGGCCATGTGTATACATGCATGTATGTATATATATGATAGAATCATAGAATGGTTAGAGTTGGAAGGGACCTTAAAGATCACCTAGTTCCAACACCTCTGCCATGGACAGGGACACCTTCTACTAAACCAGGTCCCAGTACTGATCACTGAGGAACGCCACTTGTCACTGGTTGCCACTTGGACATCAAGCCGTTGACCGCAACACTTTGAATGAGGCCATCCAGCACTGAGTGGTCCATTCATCAAATCCATGTCTCTCCAATTTAGTGACCAGGATGTTGCGTGGGACAGTGTCAAATGCTTTGCGCAAGTCCAGATAGATGACGTCAGTTGCTCTTCCCTTATCCACCAAGGCTGTAACCCCATTGTAGAAGGTCACCAAATTTGTCAGACATGATTTGCCTTTAGTGAAGCCATGTTGGCTGTCACCAGTCACCTCCTTATTTTCCATGTGCCTCAGCAGAGTTTCCAAGAGAACCTGCTCCATGATCTTACCAACCACTGAGGTGAGACTGACTGGCATGTAGTTCCCTCGGTTTTCCTTTTTTCCCTTTTTAAAAATGGAGTTTATGTTTCTCTTTTCCAGTCAGTGGGAACTTCACTGGACTGACACAGCTTCTCAAATACGATGGATAGTGGTTTAGCAACTTCATCCACCAGTTCCCTCAGGACATGCAGATGTAGCTCATCAGGTCCCACGGCCTTGTGCACATTCAGGTCCTTAGACGGTATCAAACCTGATCTCCTACAGTGGCCAGTTCCTCATTCTCCCAGTCCCTGCCTTTGACTTCTGCTATTTGAGCAGTCTGGGTAGAGCATGTGCTGGTGAAGACCGAGGCAAAGAAGTCATTGAGTACCTCAGCCTTCTCCATATCGCCAGTGACCACGTTTTCTGTTTCCTTCCGGAGTGGGCCCACATTTTCCCTAGTCTTTCTTTTATCACTGATAGAAGCTTTTCTGTCTATTGGCATCCTACTGAGTTCTTGTGCAAACTGTAATGCTTTCTTAATTTGATTCGTTATGTGGGTTGGCTATGGTGTTTGGCTTCTCAGCCTCTGGGAGAACCATGCTTCCTCCAGAAAAAAAGATGAAAGAGACTAACAGTCAAACTTATCCAACCATGTTAGATAAAACTGGATAGCAAAATAAGAATTTGTGATATAGTCCAGTAAAAGGTGGCAATGGAAATACACACACAAGAAGAACAAATTGGTGCCCACATTTGACATTTCCCTTTCCAAAACTGCAATGTTGCTTGTAATTTGCAATCTCCTCCTTATTGTGGAAACTTAAAAATTAGTTAATTTCTTTTATGTTCCCTGTTAATCCCATCCTTTTGGATTTTTTTTCCAGAAATCTGGCATTTTCTCGGTGAAGGAAGCTGTATCTATTTATACATGCCATTTTTTATTTATCTTCCCAGGAGTAGAAAAGCTAGGCATGAGCAAAATCTTAGTGTGTGTGAAAACAGCTAAGCACTGTAATGGGTTACTAGGGAGTCTGCGGGACCTTCACTAGTGGAGGATACAAAGAAGTTAGATGAAACCCTGCAGGATTGCTACAGGTGGAAGGACCCTGTTCGGAAGAGAAATCAATTGGATGGATTCTCAAACTGCCCTTGGTGAAGCAAGACAACTATGGCTTTCCTTGAAGTGTAAAAGGTTTTGCCTGTACTTTTTCAAGGGGTAGTTTGTATGTGCTAACATTTTGACCTTCAGTAACATAATAGTAAATATTAACAGAATATTGGTTATTGCGGCTAATCTTTTTCTTTCAAGAGTATCTTACATTGTCACATCCAATGTCACATATCTAAGCATATTGTAAAAATTAATATTTTTGTAACTTATAATTTCATTCCCTAATTTCCTTTTACACATTAAACCTTGAATCTCCTTTGAAGATTTGATCCTTATTTTTCATAAGTCAGAGCATTTAAGATATTATGTTTTGTCATAGAATGACATAAAATGGGTAAACTACTGGTCACATGAGTAACTTTCACTGCTGAGTGAGTATGGTGAATGCCTTTTGGCTCTTTAAAAATCCAATGATATAAAGTGTTCTGTGATCCCTAAATCTGCAGCTGTCACAGGCAATGAAATTATGTAACTACTCAGTTATTAAACAGTAATAATGATCAGGACAGTCTACAATGAATGGTAAAGCCAAGAATATTTAGATATGAGCTTCTTTTAAGTGGTGCAAAGATTATTGTGCTCCAGGCCAGAAATATTTCAAATGGGTTGTCTACATGTCAATATTATAGCAATATTAGCCTGTGTATATGAACCCTTAAACGGTGCTATTTCAGCTGGTCATTCAGGAAACATTTGCATTCCCTTCCATTTTAGGACACCGTTCCAGACAGGGTTCTCTTATTGTTGCTCAAAAGTCACAGCTGCATATCAATTCCTCATTTCGCTTGAAACGAATAGTGAAACAGAAATGCTAAACTGATATGAAGTAAATCCTTGAGAGTGCAGGTGAGGGGCATAGATAATACTGCTTGAGGTGTACAGAAGTTATACTATTATCATAAAAAAGGTATGAATGTTATCACACTATTTACCTGAGCCACAAAACATGGTTATTATCTACCTTATGTCACAGATAAAATTGAGCAAGGTATACAGTCTTGGTAAAAGTGTTAGAAAACTGGCACAAAAATTAGAGTTTTCAGAGAGTAGATATCAATAATTCAACAGCAGACAGTGATGGAATGTCAAGAGGGTCCTTTAGACCTTTGTCTTGTATCTGACAAATGTCCTGTACCACTTAATATTTTCATTATAACTTGGATGGCTGAACATTGTGTGCTAATAAAATTTGCAGGTGGCACTGAGAACGGGTGAACTGGAAGGACGTGGGTGCAGTAGCAGGGGGGGATGGAACTCAAAATTGGCTCAATAAGAGAGGGAAAGTGACCTAAAAATACCCATTATAAAGAGATGTAAGGTGTTCTTCTTGGGAAGAACAGTAACATGCACAAACATGGAACGAATTGTACCTGAAAACATGTCTATACTGCAGAAGTGGATCTAAACGTTACTGTGAAGTAGAAATTTAATAGTGATGCAACACTCTTTGCAAAATAGCTGAAGCTGGGACAAGGCCAAGCTGCACCTGAGGAGCAGGAGTGTTGTGGACATCTCAGGGGAGTCTTTCTTTAAAGAAAAATTCTCAGCTGTACGGGAGAGAAATTGTAATGCAGTAGATACTGCACTACAAATGATACATTTGTATACAAAACCAAACCCATAGTTTTTGCAGGTAAAGGTTTGTTAATGAAAAATCTAATTAAAGATTTAACTTTAATGAAGACCAAAATGAACACCAGAACCTTCTCCTTTATTGTTGATCACTACTGAACTTAACTCTGTCCATTTATATTTGGTGGTATCCAGTGAGATAAATGCATTCACATTTTGTAATGGTTTTTGTGTTATTTTATTTTTAACACTTAACATTAACTGAAAGAGATGTTCCAGCTTATCATGGGAACAACAGATTAAGTGTTGCTTTTAAGTGTGAAGTCAGTCTCTAAATTATCAAACCCACTTATCCAGGAAAAGGTACATTCTTTTTGTTATTAGTACATTGAAAGGATTGCAAAGCAGATTTAAATATTGATAAAAGTCCCACACTTTTATTTTTTTGCAATGTAGCAAAAAGATAGAATGAAAGATAGAAAATAGATAGAAAGTCAAAAGAACACAAAACTGATATGCCTGAATCTAGAACCCCTTCATGTATATGCAAAAGACTTATAAAAATATGCCTAGAGAAACTAATGGACTGACATGGACTTGAATAAATTAATACTGGCCTTAATTACATTGAATCACTCAGATGAAGTGTATAGTGGATTACTTTCCTGATAGAGAAAACCTGCCCTTGACTCTGAAATAATGAAAAACAGCTATTGGGCCTTATCAGCATAACCTTATATTTTACTCAGAATAGCATAATAGTAATATTTTAATTGATTTCCAAAGAGCTCAGCCTACTTGATTTTTGTGGTCTAATGAGTATTTTATCTGATACCATTTCAAGGTTTGTGTTAAAAAAAAGATGACAGATCTTAGAAAGAAATGAATACGTTAATTCAAGTAGAATGAATTAATAAAACTTCTAGTTTTGTCTTATGACATTCTTATTTTGGAAAGATTTGAGATATCAGATCTCCCACTGTTTGCTAAAACCAGTGTTGTTTACTACATCTATTTTAAATTACATTTGCCCTTTTGTCTATAATTTTCAGAGAACTTAAAGGGACTTCAAAGTTTTTTATTAATCTGTTAAATCTAATTAAGAGGATACCACTGGACCCCAGTCATTTCCCACAGATTTCCTATGAACTCTGTCATGAATATGATTGGTATCATTACTTATTCTGAGAAAAGAACTACATAGGCTGTGCCTGTAAAAAAAGCAGTGAGGGAAGAGAGGAAGGAGTTTTCTGTGAGAAAGGAAAAATAACAAATGCTCAAGTAATATATACTGCATTAAATATTTATGATGGAATCAGCACACTTTAAAGAAAAAAAGTGATTACCTGAGTTGGATCGCATAGCTTTCCTGGCACCAACCATGTTTGATCTGCCTTAAGGCAATTTTAGTAGTAATTTCAAAGTACTGAGTACTCATCATTTTATGGCAGACACTCATTTGAAGACATTAGGTAAAATGATATGAGGCTCTTATATCCTCATCTCAAAATACATTAGTGATTTCTGCTTAAGCATTTATGGTGGCAGACTTCTCCAATTTGTAAAATACAGAGCTGAGATGAAAACAACTTATCCAAAGCTCTTTTTCTGCTATTTACCCTCTAGATACGGAAATATATTGCTCCATTTAATAAACAGGTTAATCATCATTTTACTTCCTCTCAAATACGAGCTAAACTGCTATAATACAGCGATGTGCGGAAATTGTGCATCGAAAGCACTAGCTTAAAAAATAATGGACAAAATGCTTCTGAAATGTCTTCAGATTTTTTTAAAGTAATAAATTAACATAACAATTTATTGATAATGCTTACCATCTGCTCTAAGTCAACAGAGTCCTGAAAATAAAAAGCAAACCCATCTATACCCAATACTGAGAGCTGAGCCATAGTAATCAATATGATATTGCAAGGAGTTTAGAAGAGCAAAGCAATCCCATCTCTTCCAGCATCTGGTGCATGCAGCTGTACTGCAGAACTCACAGGAACCCTAACAACTATTTAACTTTTATTTTCTGTAATGACTTACTCTGATTGTGACTGTACTTGCTCTGATTTCCTGATCTGAAATAAGGTTTACTGAGAAAGTAAACCAACTCATGTTTAGCTTATTGCAATATAGCTATTTTATTCTCTTTTTTGTAGGTGCTTTCGTGGATAATGTGGTTGCAATGTTTTAATCACAGCAGATTATCAAAACCAGCTTTGAATCCAAATCCCATTCAGACTGCCATATTCCTTTCAAATATGCTTTTCTCTTTTTGTTCTTTATTCCTTTCTTTTTCTGTTTCTGACTAGTTGCATAAGCCACTCAATTAAAGCAATCAAAATTACATTATATATAATAATCTTAGGAAGGGCAGTTATGAGAATGGAAATGAAAAGGACCAAGAAAAGATGTGGATTACCAGAGAGAAGCTGTAAAGACAGTAATTTTTGTATCTATTTAACATTATCAATGTAGGGGATTTTTTTTCCTTACAGAAAGCATTTCTCACACACACACATACACACCCTTTTTTTTCCTTTTTTTTTGCTCCTGTAAATGCTTTTAAGACCTTTTTTGGAAAAGCCATCATTTTCAAAGTACCCATAAGAGCATGTAATGCCTATATAATTCTTTAAAAATTGCTCTTTTCTAAAATAATGGCAATTTTCCAGATAACTAGTTTACACAATAAGGAAATGCCTCAGACTTACTTTGAAAAAGGTAATGTCATAGAGATGGATGGTTTATTCCATACTTTGCAGGAAGTGTATTACCAGCAAAAAGCGAAATACCCAGATTAATGTGCATTAGTGAGTAATCAATACCCTTATCAGAAAAAAGGATAGAAAGCTTCCTAGTATCAGACTTCTGAATACTGTTGGGAGGAAAGTGCAACATTGCATTTCAAGGCTTTGTAATACTTCCCCAAAAAATTGGTATGAGGGAAAGTTAACACTTCTGGTACTACTAAAAAGAAGACAAAATTTTGAGAGCGACAAAAGACAAATGAGTCCTGAGCTCAGTGAATTAATCAAAGGGAAATCCATTGAGTCCAGTGACCCGGTTTGGAGATTTTTATTGTAATGGTTATAGGACTGGAATGTATAAAATTTAACATTGACTTAGTAACACCTTTTCAAAATTCATTAGCAATTTGCTGAACCTTTAATATTTTGAGATAAAAACATGCAATTGCCAACTGTAGAAAATTCTTGTTTTGTAGATAAGTGTAAGGACATGTAAAAGGAAAAAATGGAGAAAACAAAGAAAATGAAGATTTGTTGTCTTAAAGTTTTTGTTCTGCTGCTTCCCAAAATTTGATGAAGTATTCATTTCCAGGCTATGACACAGACACAAGAGGTATGGCCAGTCTAGGTTAACCCATGAGTTATTATTTCTTTTGGCTGGACAACACTGCAATGCTCGTATTTATGAAACTTAAATAAGAAAATACACAGATTTACGATACCATTAAAATTAATCCAACAAAATAAGGGAAATAAAATAAAATTTTTCGGCTGAAAAATCAGTGACATCTACATTATTCTAAATGGTACTAAACAAGTAGACAAAAGTGCTATAGAACAGAATCAAAATCTGACATCCAAATAAGGGTGTGTCATCTGCTCATTTTATAGATTTTTCAAGCCAGCTGCTGAGCTCAGCATAGTATATGCAAAATGAGCCATGTCCAATAATAGAAGAGGCATCATGGTTTTCTGGTAGCTATATTTTATCTTTCTATTGATGTGTGTCATGACATTTGCAGATGTATATGTAGTCTCTTCTATCTAGCCATCATTTCTGTATGCAGGAGTTGAACGCAACATTAGCAAGTATGCTGATGATAACAAACTGGGAGGTGCTGTTTAATCTCTTGAGGGATAAGAGGCCATGCAGAGGGATCTAGATAGATTGGAGCATTTGGGCAGTCATCTACAACATGAAACTTAATGAGTCCAAGTGCTGAAAACTGCACCTGAGGCACAGTAATGCTGACACAAGTATAAATTGAGAAGAGCGTCTGGAGATCAGCCCTGCAGAATGGGACCTGGGGGGGCTGGTTGACAGCAGGCTCAGCATCAGTCATCAGTGTGCCCCGGCAGCCAAGAGGGCAAACCGCATCCTGGGGTGCAGCAAACACAGCATAACCAGCCGGTCAAAAGGGGTGATCATCCCGCTGTGTTCAGTGCTGGTATGGCCTCACCCTGAGTGCTGTGTGCAGTTCTGGGCCCCACAATTTAAGAAGGATGTGAAGGTGCTCAAATGTGTCCAGAGGAGGGCAACACAGCTGTTGACAGGGCTGGAAGGCATGTCCTCTGAGGAGCGGCTGAGGACGCTGGGTTTGTCTAGTTTGGAGAGAAGGAGGCTGAGGGGAGACCTCATTGCTCTCTACAGCTCCCTGAGGAGGGGAAGTGGAGAGCGAGGTGCTGAGCTCTTCTCCCTGGGATCTTGTGACAGGATGCATGGGAATGGTTCAAAGCTGCATCAGGGGAGGTTCAGACTTGTCATTAGGAAAGATTTCTATACCAAGAGGGTTGTCAAACACTGGAAGAGGTTTCTTAGAGAGCTGGTCAATGCCCCACACCTGTCAATGTTAAAGAGGTACTTTAACAATGCCTTTAGTAGCGTGCTTAAAATTTTGGTCATCCCTGAAGTGATCAGGCAGTTGTACTGGAAGACCATTGTAGGTTCCTTCCAACTTGAATATTCTATTCTATTCTGCTCTATTATATTATATTCTAGTCTAGTCTAGTCTCATCTAAAATAGTCTGTATCTATTTTTGTATCTATATCTGTATCTATATCTATATCATCTGCAATTTATAATGGCTAAATTAGCATGTTGTTGCTACAGAAAAGGCAGAAAACTCAGATGTAAACTGAGTAAGAACCTCTAAGGTTAAAGCTACAAATAGTAAAGAAGAAAAAAATAGAGCTTTTTCATATTGGTGGAAATACGGGTGTTCCAGAATTCAGTTATTAAAGGAACAAGTACAATGAAGAAGCTCATTAGAAACATGGGATATATAGC
>VZSZ01006178.1:9166-26730 GCA_013398815.1 Ibidorhyncha struthersii | reverse complement strand
AACCTAGCCTAGGAAATTTCTGTGTGCAAATAGAACTTTGAGATTTATAAAGAGTCTTTGTAAACAGTAATAGCTTCTTTTGCCACATTAAAAAAAAAACAAACAAATACCGGCAAAGGAAACTTATCTTTTTTTCTTTACATGTGTCTGCATGTATCTTTGCTGACTCATCCAACACCTAGCTACCCTGTCCTGACACACAGTTTTCATCCTTTTTTAATCATTTATTTTATATTACAGAGCTGCATGCTATTTTCAGCCCACACAGCTGCAGATACTTTGCAAACATTTATGAAAAATAATATTTTATACATACAATGGAGAATGCTAAGACATCAGATGAAGCAAGATTCTCAAGAAATCTAGAAAATTTTAGCCTTCTGATACAACAGACTCTGAAATGGAGGAAAGAGTCAAGATGGTATTTGTTTGTTTCCACTTCAGACACACTGCTGTTCTGCTACTCGTTACAGGGGAGAAAGATATCAGGGTGTTTATGTTTAGCAGCTAGGAAAATGGTATCAAAGTCAAGCACAGCAAAAACAGATTTTAGATCCCATGTCAGTATCAAAGAGAAAATATTTCATAGCAAGCCCTTGCAATGACTGGTAACAAGAAAGTTATATTAGTTCTAAAGCATTCAGTGATTTGGAGAGTTAACAGGCTACTCCTTTTCCGTCCTTAACCAGGTGCTGTCCTGTTTTCCTGCCTCTCTTTTCTGTTTGCTGCTGTTGTGACTTAATCCTTTTATAAATTTCCATTATGGAGACTCAGCTTGAATTTATAAAACCTTGTCTCTGCTTCTCAAATAAAATACTGTGTAATCTCATGGCTTATTCAAAATGCTGACATTTTCAGCTATGAAATTAATTTTTGACAAACTTTCTTTTTTTTTTTTCATGTCTGCAGTAAAAATTGCATGCAAGCAAATGGTGTTGGCACACACATAAGATTTTCTGTTTATTACTGGCAACATCTCTCCTTTTTATTGTTTTACTAAGCATTTGGTATGAGACAAGAACTATCGCTTACTTACGCTCCCAATGTTTAATATATCTTTGGCAAATTTCTGCACACACGAAGACACACGAAGGTGCTTAAGACCTCCTGCAGCTTCTGGGAGCTGCCTTGCATAAAGCAGAAGAGCATACCTGGGAGCATCATAAACATGTGGCTCAAACAAAGCAGTCTCAATATGAGTACAAACAAAGCCCCGAGGATAAAAGCATCCTGCCTATTTAGATTGGGTCCAGCCACACAGAGTGGCTTATGCCTGTGAAGAAGTGGTCTACCTCTCCTATAATCCATGATTACATCAAGGCATTCTCCTTTGTCCGCCATTCTGCCCCTCACTTGACCTGTAAGTATAAGCAGGGGGGGGAAAAAACACAAAAAATAGAATCTCTTTGTGTCTTCAAAAAGCTACTACAAAAAAAAGCCTACACAACTTAAACAAGATCTTTTATTCTCCATATGGGTGGATGTTGGAGTGGGAGACGCCAGTTGTCGGAGTGGGAGACAGGCCTGGAGTAACGACACAGTCTCAATATGAGTATGATCGTTCTCCTTTATTTAAGGCTTATACAAGGTTTATATAGACAATCAAGCAGAGCACGGCCTAGCCACATCTATGAGATTGGTTCATTATGCTTGTCCACACGCCTAAAGCGGTTAGATGATTGGTACAAGGCTGCTGTTCATGCGAAGGGGTCTGTCATCATTTACTGGACTTGGTTCCGCTTATCTTGTTCACCAAGTCGCTACTTTCTCACGTTGCTCAAGGATAGTTCACCGCGTCTTCTGGACTTTTTGCTACATTAAACACTGGGTTGTTCATTCCAATAAAATCATGTCCTTTCTCACTTAACCATTCATCTACAGGTGGACAATAACATGCTCAAAGCCAGTGACAACAAAGATATAATTTATCTTTCATGCTTGCTGAGTATTAAAAAATGCAGCTGCAACCTCAAAGTAGGTAAGAGGGTATGTTCCTTTACGACTCTGAATAACCACTGGTGGGAAAATCTCAGTGTCTGGAGGTCCACTTTGGGAAAATATACAAACCTTGAATGTCTGTCCTTCCATCTGCACAATATTCAATGACAAGTTAGCAAAGTAAAGATTTCATTCTTGAGAACTGGCTTTCCTATGGTAGTCACATTGTCACGACAGAAACCCAGTTCTTAGAAAAGCCTTTCATGAAAATAATTGTTACCTTCAAGACAGATAAATAGAAAATACTTTGCTTTCCTTTTTTCTATTTTTTTTTTAGGTTTATAAAATATCTGTTTGAAATCATATCATTGTACATTAGATCTAACACACCTAACAACCTAATGCATTTATGTGTCTCCTGTTAACGCCTTTCAAAAAGGAATTTAATTTCCAGATGTATTTTTATTATTTTTTAATTTGGAAAATGAGGGCTGGATCCTATATTGCATTGACAATGCACTTAGGATTTGGGTCCTGTAAGCGCAGAACTTCCTAAAGCAAATGACAGCCATTATCATACTCTCACAGCTAAAGGTGATGACTTTCACCTTTTTTAATAATAAAATTGCAACATCTTCAATAGATAAACTGTCTCTGATTTTGTGTTTGCATAGTTCTGAGAAAAACAAGCCCTTGACCTTCCTGGGCCATCAGAATAATACTATATAACAAATGCTCAATTATTAATGTTACTGTGAGCAATAACATTCTAGAAGGATGCTCCAAATTGACTCATAATTGACTGACACTTAATTTCTGATGTGAATATCTGGAGCAAATTTGAGTCCCTTGTTAAAAGGTTGCTTAAAAGTCCAGTCACTAAAAAAAACTAAGAAAAAAGTAAAAATAAAATGCAGTCTATATGTGCACTAGTGAATTAAGCCATGCTAGGAAATGTCCTAAGTATTGTAATTGCATGTATTTTTCCATTGCTAACATGCTCTCTGGCAGATACTCAGCCTGGGTCAACCATCAGTCTCTCAGACAATCCCTTGGCACAATTAGGAAGTTTGAAGCTACCCCCTGGATAAGTGGGACCTTCTTTGAAGGCTAGAAGGGTTTAATGATTCGGATTCCAGCCTTTTTGCACCAGTTGGACCCAATGCCAGCAAAAACTGCCTAGCATTGTTTTACTTGCTGTTACAGATGTCGCCACAGGGGCCAGATATCACTGTGTTGTTGGTTACAATATTATCAACAACAGTCATCTGTCACAGCTCTGGAATGTGCTCGTCATTTTGTTTAACTGATTTATATTTCAGTGTAAATTGTTCAGTGTCTTCAATTGTTTCTGTTCTTGTACATGGCCAGATTGCAAACAGCAGGGAAAAAACCCTATGATCCATAAGCAAGCATTTCATTTCTTGGCTGAAAATTTCACACAAGAGAGAGGTCTCTAGTTTGTATGCTGGTAAATGCATTTACAGCTGAGACACCATCACAAAATGGACTGCCAGTTATGAGAATAAGTTTGCACATGACTGAACATGTCCGACCCACTTGCATTCAGATTATCTAAATGAATGGTCTAATTTCTGATATTCTTCAGTCTGTACTTGTCATTCTGTGCGTAGAGGTTCAGACCACCATAAATTTGTGTCAGCTGTTTTGCTATTTAAAAAGGTTTTTTTCAGGATTTTCTCTCATCACAGATATTTTTCAGAAAAAACTAGGAACTGTTTCCTGATTACTCTAACTATTGAACAAAAATTAATAAGCAATAATGATGTATGACTCTCCAAAGCTGTATGATTTGGCTTACAGGACCCCTCTTCTCTCTCTCCAAATAATAATTTGGAAGTGGCTGGCTAGGAGTCAGGAATATCTATTTGGAGGTTCTCAGAAACATCTTAATGAGTGGGGGAGGGATTCCAGGCAATAGGATTTTTCCTTGGCATACCAAGACAGGGAGGGTAGAGAGCCCCAAGAGCTTCTGAAAGAAGTCAAAGTGAAAGTAAACTCCAAGGTCTATTTTGTGATTACAGTATTGGATGAGTTTTACAGGGATTTCTCTCTTTATGCTACACCACTTCCACAACAACAAAGAAAACTGTTACTCTTTCTGTGTCTCAGATATGCAAACTGGAATTTCTTTCCCACATTAGCTGTACAGGTTTTTTTGAATACTTAAACAGGAAACTCCTCCAGGCAATAGCTGAGCCTCAACACGGCACGTACAGCTCCCAGTACAGCTGACTCTGACCTGCACTAACAGTACACACTGTAAACAACTCAGATATTATGTGATCTGACATTGAGGTTAAAGCTCATGTATTACTTATTTAAACTGAGTAACTCATGCCTGACAAAGGGAAAACTTTGGTTTAAGAACAAAGTTTCAATCATAATTAAAAGTGTTAGCTCACTGTTTGTGTTTATGCTTAACTTTTTTTTTTGACCAAGATTTTGAGACTTCTTTTTCTAAGGATGTTTAAATATAGCAATTAGTAAAATAATACTAACTGTGGCCTTTAGCCATTTCTGCAATGTAGACAGCAAAAGTGGAAGTAACTCCTTTCTCTTGGATGGATTAATAAATGAACAGCAAATCAAATCTGATGTCAGTTACCAGATAGTGCAATTATCAACAGCCCTATAGATTTTGTTTAACTCTATGTATGGTTTAATATTAGGGAAAATGTACTTTGTTGGTTATACATTTTTTCATCACAGAATATACTGCATTTTATAAGCAATGACTCTAACTGGAATAATTTCCTAAGTGCAGAGATTACACCCATTTATTATTGTAAGAAAAATAAGAAAATACGTTGCTTGATATCAGAATTTCTTAAATGCAACCTAAAAAACCTGGCTGTTATTTTGAAGCTGGGGATTTGTATCCATAGCTTCATAAATCATGCATTTCATGTTCACTTAGTAATGCCATTCTGGATAGTAATACTGCACATTTTAATACATTCAGCAGGAATATTTTACTCAATATCTTTAGGTACAGAAAAGGGACGTTCAGCAAGAATGTAACATTATTTTATACCAATCTTTTGTTATTGGAAATAAAGTGATTACAGTCCTTGTATATACTCTAATAGATTTAGGAATAAATATTTAATATTATCAAATGTGGTAACATATTTGGGAAGGAGGTTAACAAAAATCCAGACACTACTGTATTTTTTTTATTGTACAAAAAATGACGCCACTTGAGACAGAAATTGCCTTGAAACTTGATTCAGTAAATTCAGTTAGATTTTTAAATTCTAGTTCAGAACATTTAGTTCTTACGAGAATAGGTCCATATATGAACAAAAGCAGTGTTGTTGCAGTATAAAAGTATGTGCTAAAACCCAGTCTTTCTACAAGGCAAATCCAACCATTTTTTTTGCATCCACTGAATCTGATCATAAGTAATCCTTCTGTAATTTACACTTTTAAAACAAAAGAGACTTTGTCTTGTTATAATGGTCTTCTACATAGATGGGGCAAAAAAGTGCATCCCAAAGTAGACTCATACATGAGATAAAATGCCTTCTTACTAGTAAGGGATTAAGTATCTAAGCGTGCATACACATTCAAATATACTTTGAACACATACTCCTAGCAACAGAAAAGAAATTACAGCTCTTACTAAAATAAACAGAAGTCATATATAAATATGTATGTCCAGAACTCCAACTGCAGTAAGTAAAATGACTTATGTCCTAGGTTGAAAGGAACACATAGTATGTGCCTTCTGATTTAATTAATCAAGGGCCCATAACTTTGAGAGGTTATAATTCTCTCATCAAAGTAAAAAGGCAGAACCACAAGTGTGGCCAAAATGCCCTTGCCCTGCCATGAAAAAAAAAAAAAAGAAAACCCCTTTTATTCTTCTGACTGTGAAGACCTGCTAGGTTTGTTTTTCTCCCTTCTTTGTGAAGGCCAGCAGTCAGAGACTGCTTAAACAAGTACATTTCTATGGGTTAGGAAATTTCCAGATTTGTGGCTGCACAAATCAGTGGAGGAAGAGAAACAAAAGAGTTGCTGTGATGAATCTAGGTCACTCAAGGAGCTTGCCATGATGTATTTGGGCTATTTTAACTTCACAATTGCTTCACAGTACCGAAGAGTGCAGGAACTAATTTCAGGTCAGTAAATATATTAGCCTATTGTAACAGTGGAAGGATTATAAATGTATAAGAAAGAAAATGACAGATTATTACTTGCCTCAAAGTCAATCAACAAAAAAATTGCTGTAGAGATTTTTCTCAGAATCATTAGCCAACAATACAGACAAAACTTTAAAAAGAAATCCATCTGTTGTACAGCTCATTTCTAACCGCACACCCCTCCCCCAACAAAGAACAGTCAAACAAATATTAATTGAGAATTACTGCCTGGTATAGTCCAAATTCAGTCTGTGACACTGCCTGAAACTGTAGCATGCCATAATGAGTTATTTTGGACTGAAAAGTTCGAGCTTAAAGTAAAAATAGCTATAGCCAGAGGGTAAAAAAGGAACTAAAGAGAACATATAAATGTACTAGAAATAGGACAAAAAAAGTTATACCAATTTGATTAATTTTTTTTCTCCTTGAGATTTATAGTACCCTACATAGACAGCTGCCTTGATTATGTGTGTGCATGAATTTCTGATTATGCTATACTCGTCTGGGAAGAAAACCCATACAAAAGAACTTTCCACCTCATCTGAGATCACGAATGCTAATGCAAAACAAATGTTGAATTACACAATTAAAAGTAGTGTGATTTTCCAGTATCAATATTACTTTTTCTTTAGCAATTCTGCAATTTTCCGAGCATATCCATTTCTAGCAAACTAAAGAAAGCTCAACTGACTGACCTAAAGTGTCCCATTTTACCATTATTTTGCTTTAGAGTTGTTTGTATCAAAATATCACTGTTCATTACATAATATTTATTGATAATACTTTCGAGCACTCAGGCTAATGATTAGTTGTCTTTATAGGCAGGATTCTAGAGAGAGCAGCCACAAGATGATATAAGGTGGAAACGCAAGTTCTGGCCCTGCAAAGATTTATGCACTCGATGACTCCACGCACTGCAAGGAAGCCCTGCCATCAGGTGAGCTGCTCTCAAGATGCTGAGTTACATGTGGTTTCAAACACTTACAGGCTCAGGAGCAATTAGGAGAGAAAATAGTTGGTACCTTATGTCTCTAAAACCCTAAATGAAACTTAAAACTATCAGTTTCTCTTTTAGAAGTTATCTCCAGGGTTACACGTGATCTACACATTTTCAGGGCATGGTTCAATACAACTTTTGATTTTAGATTACTGGACACCAGACCATCAATTTTGCTTTCATGACTTGCTTTTACCTGCTGTTTTTGTGTAGGCAATGTTTTCAGTTAAATCCCCCTTGAGTAACAAGCCTAGTTAAGTGTTTTCCTCCTTGCTCAGCAGCCTATGCTGGGCTGCCCTGACCTTCACGGTGCAGCAGGATGGCACAGATAAACCCCCTGAACCCACACCTCCTTTTCTGGTTACCTCTATGTCTGACCCCATGCAATGCAGTTAGGACTGCTGTTACTCCACCTGGGGCATCTTGCTGAAGCAAGAGGGATAGAGTTTTAGACTGTGATTTTTGGAGTGATGCGTGAAAATCTCCAGAGAAACTGTGAAACATGTAGTCTCTTCTGTGAACTGTTTTCATCTTTTGTCCCATGGGCAGGAACTTGGTTCTCCACTTCTGTCAAAAGTGATATCAGCACAGTGATTGCTGAATCTATGGGCAGTCTCCGGTGGATTTGCTGCGTGTTTTTCAAAATGCAGTGTGGAGTGGTGAAAGCCAAACCTCTAAAAAGTCAGAGTCCGTAATTTAAAGCTACTCTTTGAATTATGCAAGGTTTGAGGCTGCAATTCCTATGTATAAGTTAAAAAAACACTCGTGGGTTGTCTCCTAGGTCATGGGATTCCGGACACATGAACAAGGAGAAAATATTTAGCAACAGACAAAGGCAAAGGTAGTGCTTAAGCAAAGCAGTCATGCTTTGAAGCATCTGGTATTTGTATTTAATGTTTAAACATGATGAGATTACATCTCTTCTTCAGTGTTGCCTTTGCAGCAGCTTTTGGGGTTTTATTTTTTCGGGTTTTTTTTGCTTTTTTTTTTTGTTTTTACTTCAGCTGAAAGAACTGGGTGACTTTGGTGAATTAGATGATTATCTAAGCCAAGCAAGTGGGCTAAACCAGGTCGTGTTTCATCACCTCTGCTACAAGCTGAGAGCACACACATGAACTGGTACCACAATACAGCTAATGCTCAAAGACTTTTGAAGGAATGAGAACTTCATCAGGTGAGCCGGCACTCTGAAGGCTTTTTTTAAGCAGATATTCCCTCCTCTGTTATATAGTGGAAGTAATGAGAAAATTTTTATTTAGCAGTCTAGCAAGTTTCAAGTTCCAAAGTTTACAAGGGCCTTCTTTTGCATTCTTTTGGATTTATTATTTTTATTGAACGTTTTTTAATGCTTATTGCTGCAGTGGCAGTAGGACAATAATTGATGTAAAAGCTTAGTGTCAGGTATAACTGTGCCATGCCATAGCACAGTCTAACAAACTAGCTCCTTGGTTTCCTCATCCTAAGGTTTCTGAGCACTCCACCTTCTGTTAAGTGGGAGTGTCTACAGGGAAGTGGGTGAACAAGAACATGTCTGTGTTACTAACTGTGTTGGATCTGTCCGAGGTGAAGTTAATTTTCCCTGTATCACCCCTGATAGTACTGTGCTTTACATTGGTAACTAGAAAGGTGTTGATAAAACACCAGTGCTTTGGCTGCTCCTGAGCAGTGCTGGCACAGCATCAAGGCTGTGTCTCCAACATTCCTCCTCACCAGTAGGCTGGGGGTGGGCAAGATCTTGGGAGGAGACACAGCCAGGACAGCCAACCCAAACTAACTAAAGGGATATTCCATAACACGCCATCTGCTCAGCAATAAAAGCCAAGAGAAAGGAGGAGGAAAGGGGGTCATTCGTTATGTACAATGTTCGTCTTCTGGAGCAACCACTACGTGTACTGAAGACCTGCTTCCGGGGAAGTGGCTGGGCATCACCTGCTGATGGCAACTAGTGGATGAAATCTTTTGTTTTCCTTTGCTTCCGCACATTGCCTTTGCTTTTGATTTATTAAACTGCCTTTATCTTCACCCTCAAGTTTTCTTCCATCTTATTTTCTCCCCTCCCTGTCCTGCTGAGGAGGGGAGTGATAGAGCTGCTTGGTGGCCACATGATAACCAGCCAAAGTCAATCCACCACACTAACTTTGTATCTAACACAGTCAGAATAAACTATCTGGAAGGAAGGATTAATGTTCTCCTAGATTATCCAAAATGCTCAAATTGGAGAACCTCCTGGTGTGTGAAGTGAACGTGTGAGGATGGAGAGCAAGCAAGCCCACAGCATACCACAGTGAGGAGGAAGAGCAGGAGGCTTTTAAAAATCTGCCTGCAGCAAAGAGTGAACTCAGGTTGAAGTCCCAGGGATGCGTGTGAAAAGAAAACTTTCCTCTTGTCCACGTGGAAGGCAATTCAGGGAGCTATAAGAATTGCTCAGCTGTGAAGAGTATAATGGAGAAAGGGCAATTCTTCTTCCCACCCCTTTTTTTTTGTGCAGTGAGACCAAAAGCAAAAGGTGGTTATGTTCTCAGGCTTTTATTTGCTTTGACTTACCCAGAAGACTTAAATTCTGTGCTGCGATTTCCCTCATCCAACTATATTACTTTGTTGTTCTAATGAAATGTAGCCTAGAGACTGAAAACCTTTTTTTATGTGTTAGTGTTCTTGCCTTAAACAAAAAATTGGAGTAGCTCCATCTCAAGGTTCTGAGATCTTGTCACAAAAATATTTTAAAACCATTTCTTGGCAAATGATGCCTGTTCTCTCCAATAGGTAACAGTGGTATTAGCAACTATATTTAACTGGTAAACATGCACCAAAGAAATTAGATTGTTGTTAATTGTGGATGCCATGTTTTTACGTATTTATAAAAGAATTGCTGTAATTGTACAATTACTGTACTTATAAGAAGCCAAAAATCTAGGCAGAAGGATTTCTGTGTGTTTATAAATTACAAAAAAGAGATTGGCAACCAAGAATCAGACATTATTAGAAAACAACAGAAATTACTGCATTACTGATACAATTACCCTGTATTTGAAGGAAACATGTAAAAGAGCATTAACAATGATGAAAGGCAAATAACTATGTCCTTTGAAAATCTTATTCTCAGGGCTGGGATCAGGTTGACCAGCTTTTGCTGAGGTCTTCCTCAGCCAGTTTTTTTACAGAGTATTCATGTAAACTGTGAGAAGTTTCATGGAGAAGTAAAGATACTTCTGAATCCTCTCCTTCATGTTTAATCTGGGAAAAAAAGTGTCTGGATACAGTGCACAGGAATATAAGCTGATCTTCTCTTACAGTGAGAGGGACTTTGGTCCTCCAGTCCCTACCTTGCAGTGCATCCATTTGAGAGGTGTGGGAAGAGAGATTACGAGTGAAGAAGGAGGCAAAAAAGTTGTTGAGTACTTCAGCCTTCTCCTTGTCCATTGTCACCAGCCGGTCCTGTTCATCAGCAGGAGTATGCTTTCTTTGACCTTCCTTTTCTGGCTGACATACCTATAGAAGTCTTTCTTATAATTCTTTGTGTCCCTTATCAAGTTCAGCTCCAGTTGTGCTTTGGCTATCCTGACCCCATCCCTACACAACCGGGCAGTGTTCCTATACTCTTCCCAGGATATCTGTCCCTGCTTCCACTGCCTGTGCATTTTGGTCTTATCCTTTAGTTTGACCAGCAGGTCTCGACTCAGCCACGCTGGTCTCTTGCCTTCCTTTCCTGATTTCTTACCCCTGGGGACTGAGAGCTCTTGTGCTATGTAAAAGCTTCCTTAAATATCTGCCAGCTCTGTTCTGTTCTGTTGTCCCTGAGGGTAGTTTCTCAGGGGGTCCTACTGACTAACTCCTTGAACAACTGGAATTTTGCTTTCCTGAAATTCAAGGTCCTGACTTTTTTCTTCACCTGTCCCATATCCCTCAGGACTACAAAATCCACCAGTGCGTGATCACTGCAGCCCAGGCTGCCTCCAATCTTGACTTCACTGATTAGCTCACTTGTGTCAGTGACCAACAGGTCCAGTATCGCATCCCCTCTGGTACAACTGTCTGTTACCTGGCTTAAGAAATTATCCTCAATGCACTGCAGGATTCTGTTGGATTGCCTACAGCTCATCATACTACTTTTCCAGCAGATGTCAAAGTAGTTGAAGTACCCTAATAGGATGAGACCCTGCAAGTGTAATGCCTCCTGTAGCTGGAGTAAGAAGGCTTCATCAATAGGCTCCCCTTAATCGGGTGGCCCATAGTAGACATGAATTACAAGGTTCCCTTTGTTGCCTCAGTCTCTAATTCTTACCCATAGGCTTTCAATCTGCTTGTGTCTATTCTTCAGAGTCAGCTTTTCACATTCTATCCATTTCTTGATGTAGAGGACAACGCCTCTGCCTCTCTTTCCTCTCCTGTCCCTTCTGAACAGCCTGTAGCCATTGATAGACATGCTCCAGTCATGAGATTTGTCCCACCATGTTTCAGTAGTGGCAACTAGATGGTAGCTTTCTAGGAGAACAATGGCTTCCAGCTCCTCCTGTTTGTTGCCTATGCTGTGTGCATTGGTGTTACAGAGATACTTCAGCTGGGCTGTTGACCGTGTCACCTTCTCAGAAGAACACCCCTTGATTCCTTTGAGGTATTTCACTGGTGTTTCCTTCTTGGCTCCTATTGCACAGGAGCCCCGGCCTCACGTCTGTAAGACTTTAAGCATGCTGCAGTGTAGCCGACACGTGTCAGAGAAACAGGCTGATGGCCCTTGCTAGGACTCTGTCCCTCTAACCTTGGAATGTCATCCCGCAGTTTGTTATGGGCAAGCCTGCTATTATCCGCCTCCACCTTCAAGCCTAGTGCAAAGCTCTGTCAATGAGACCCGCTAGCTTGTGAGCAAAGACAATTTTCCTCCTTTCAGAAAGTTGAATCCCATTTGATGCCAGCAGGCCTGGTGCCATGTAGGCCATCCCATCACCAAATAAACCGAAATTGTGTTGGTGACACCAGC
Organism: Ibidorhyncha struthersii; assembly: GCA_013398815.1. NCBI lineage: Eukaryota > Metazoa > Chordata > Aves > Charadriiformes > Charadriidae > Ibidorhyncha > Ibidorhyncha struthersii. Next base: position 14,651 of record VZSZ01006178.1, on the reverse strand, counting down.
CATGGAGCCATGTATTAATTGACTGGGCCCATCTGTTTCTTCCAATATCACTGTGTGCAACTGGAAGGAGAGAGAAAAAAAATAACCTGCTCTCCAGGTTCCCTTACCAACTATTACAAGGCCCTGAAGTCTCTTTTGATTGCCTTTGGACTACACATTGTGGCTTCACTGCCACACACATGAAAGTGCAGCAGTGGGTAATAGTCCAAGGGCTGTACCAGGCTGGGAAGTTTCCTAGTGATGTCCTTAACCTGGGCTCCAGGGACGCAGCAGACTTTCCTAAGAGGGGGGTCTCTCCGACATATTGGACCTTCTGTTCCCCTCAGAAAGGAGTTGCATACAACTATAACCCATCTTTTCTTCCTCGTAGAAGGGTAGGCCAATCTGACCTTGACAATACCTCTGGTGAAGATGGACCACCATCCACATCATCCATTGACTAGCTTTCCACATCCAGAACCCCATACTTGTTGTACAGAGGCACCTGGGAAGGCAAAGTGGGCAAGGAGGGGGTTTGCCTGCCACCCTGAAAGTGGACTTGCCTCCATTCACTCCTTTCCTTGAAAATGCTGCCTTCAGCCTGGCGGGGGAAGGATACAGGATCCCTTTGGTCTTGTTTTTTTTTTTTCTGGTGGCTCTTCCTGTTTCTATCTCAGGGAGGGCAGGCAGTGGTTCTACCACTTTATCTCTTTCTCAGACTCCCTGAAGCTCCTTAGCCTTTCTGCTCCTCTTGTAGCTCTGCCACCAGGCTGAGCAGATTGTCCACCACCACACATCACACAGCTGTTCTCACTACTGCCATCTGTTACGATGGCATCTAGTGAAAGGCTCTGGCACTCTCTGCAGCCTGAGACCTGCATGGCTGCATATTTTCATGGGAGTTCTGTTTGGGCTGCCACATCCATTCTGCCAAGTGCAGAGGACATAGCTTTCTGCTGGGTGGATACCATAGCTAAGCTCCTTCTGAGAGGGTGACAACTACCAATTGAACTCACCCCTTGAGGTGGTAGGGTGACTACTATGGTTAGTAACACTAATAGGAGGTACTCACATGTTTCAGCACAGGAGATGTCAGTAGAAAAAGTACTGACAGTAATAATAAGCTGCAGACAGTTTAAGCCGTAAGAGGTTTTTGGAATATACTAGAGTTACTAGACTGGAATCTGTGTCACAAAAAAATGGTCTAAATCCAAGAGGAACTACTTTTATTGACTTTTATAAATGTTAGAGCAGATTGGTTTTGATCAAATATTTTTTTACAACACCTTACTGTTTTCATTGGTGAGAACAAGGAGAAAAATAAAATATTTCTTTTCACAATTCCTTTCAAAATAAAAAGATTAGATCATTACCTCTGAATAATAATAATAAAAAAATCTATTCAAAAGCTTTCTGAGATTCATAAAAATAATGAAACCATCTACAAATTAAAGAAGTATTTTGAACTCAATGGAAAGATTTTTACTACAGAAAAATAAACTGAAAAAACAAACTAAAAAAACTTCAATTGACTCGAAAGATTTCCTCTCCTCTTCCTTGCTATTTTTTCAATAAGATCAAATAGCAACTTCCGAATATACCATCAAAGAGTTGCAGTCAAAGGCTCCATGTCCAAGTGGCAAGCAGTGACAAGTGGTGTTGCTCAGGGCTCAGTACTGGGACTGGTACTATTTAACATCTTGGCGACATGGATGTTGGGATTGAGTTCAACCTCAGCAAGTTTCCCAATAACACTAAGCTGTGTGGAGGAGTCAACACACTGGAGGGAAAGGATGCCTGGAGGGAAAGGACGCCTGGAGGGAAAGGACGCCATCCAGAGGGACCTGGGCAGGCTGGAAACGTGGACCTGTGCAAACCTCATGAAGTTCAACAAGGCCCAGTGCAAAGTCCTGCACATGGGCCAGGGCAATCTCAAATACAGGCTGGGCGGAGAATAGATCAAAAGCAGCCCTGAGGAGAAGGACTTGGTGGTGTTGGTTGACGGGAAGCTGGACACGAGCAGGCAACGTGTGCTTGCAGCCCAGAAGGCCAACCGCTTCCTGGGCTGCATCAAAAGAAGTGTGGCCAGCAGGTCAAGGGAGGTGATTTTTATCTGTGAGACCCCTGCTCCCGTGAGACCCCACCTGGAATATTATGTCCAGCTCTGGAGCCCTCAACATAAGAAGGACATGGACCTGTTGGAGCAGGTCCAGAGGAGGGCCTCAAAGATGACCAGAAGGTTGGAGCACCTCTCCTGTGAAGACAGGCTGAGGGAGCTGGGGTTATTCAGCCTGGAGAAGAGAAGACTCTGGGGACACCTTATAGCAGTTTTCCAGTATCTGCAGGGCACCTACAAGAAAGCTGGCGAGGGACTCCAGTGATTGGATGAGGGGTAATGCCTTCAAACTGGAAGAGGGTAGATTTAGAATAGATATTAGGATGAAATTTTTCACTTTAAGGATGGTGAGGCATTGGCACAGGTTGCCCAGGGAAGTTGTGGAGGCCCCATCCCTGGAAGTGTTCAAGGCCAGGTTGGATGAGGCTTTGAGCAACTTGGTCTAGTGGAAGGTGTCCCTGCCTATGGCAGGGGGGTTGGAACTAGATCTTTAAGGTCCCTTCCAACCTAACCCCTTCTATGATTCTATGATCTCTAGGATGTCAACGTATCAAGCTCCAGAGTTATGGAAGATTGTAAACTAAACAGCTTAGAGCTGGAACTATAATTATTTATACATAAACATATATTTTAGATAGTGTTTTCAAGTTCTTAAATATTTTTTATTTGCAAACCTGTTGCAGCCAAGTACAAGAAGATAGATTTTGGTACTTCAAGATTTTTGTGTGAGAAACACAGAAACAGTTGCTCCAGATTAAACTCATCACTCCGCTGTATCTATATCCTACCTATCCTTACATTAGATAGATGCAGTCCAGTCAGTTTACAATCTCATTGTTGACTGCAATATATTTTCTAAAACTTGAAGACAAATTAATTCAAGAGGAGTACTTAGAGTATCAGCTGTCCATTAGCCCAGGATACTCTAGCAGCCATTTTGTGTAAGACCCTTGTGGCCATTGTCAAATATGCAATAACAAATCCTTCTTTTCATAATCCCGCTCTTAAATAGCTCCCGTTATCAGTATTTAAAATATTATCACTATCCAAGTATATGCTCCAAAATACAGTCATCTTATGCTCTTGTCACAAAAGCTGCTGAAGAGCATAAAAGCTCAACAAATCAGATTATTTGTTAATCATGTAATAACATTTAGAGAATTCCTTCAGCTTCTGGAAATGTCAACTGACATTTGGCATCTTTGATTATGTATATGAACATTTCTATACTGTTAGCGTATTATCTAAACACAGAGAATGTACAGTAAACTGTTATGTCAGTAGAAGTTCTTTATAGGCAACAACTTTGCCAGTTTCAGTTTACCCTGTTAGACCACCAAAATGCCACATATCTGGAAAAGGTTTGGGGATTATTTGAGGTTTAATTCAAATTTAGTTACTCATCTCTTGCTTGTTCTTAAAAATGTTGAACCAGACTTTGACTTCCCTGTGGAAATGCAATGGGACTGTGAAGTGTATGTGTTCTGAAGTATTTTTTCCCTTTAAGGTCTAAAAGCCATGACATTTCCACTGTAGGTACTCATAACTGGAGGAATTCTAGGACAAAATTCTCTAACATAATACACCAGCATTCTATTCTAGTGTTGACCTACTATACAACCCAAAATATCTTCAGGTAGCCATTCAGCAATTTTCATTTTCCTTGTTAAATTAGCAGTTACAGAAACTCTGGAAACTTGTTTGTGGAGGAAGAAAAAAAGAAAAAAGTCCAAACCCAAACCAAAACCCGAAGTGTATTAATTTCACTGTTTTTTTCATAACCCAAAAGAGGGATGTAGTTGTAGTTTAATGAGGAAATTAAGTATTTATTTTATGGAATGGTGATGAAAGAAGTTCACAAATTGTAGTTGCAACTACTCTGTGAGAAACTCAATTACATGAAATATTGTTGTTAGAATGTCATGCCAGAAGTGAAACAGGTGGAAGAGTTTCGCTTGCATGACGTTCTGTCTTCACCTTAATATCAGTTTAATTTTTTCAAAATTTTAATTTCACTGATGAGATCTGATTCATAGTTTGCTGTTAGCATTATTACAGCAATACTACATCATAACATAGGAAAGGGGACTTATTACTAGGCTTGATCTGTTCAGTCCAAAAATATTTAGGGCCACAGGTTCCTGGGGCTCAAGGGTCTTTTTTTCTCCATCATACTATTACTCTTAGTTTATGCCATAGCTTACTTTTACAAGTTAATTCTTAGTAACGGCATTAAAATTCCATGTACACAAGTAGTCTTTATACTTTTATGTGATCAATAAAAGACTTTTCTAGGTCTGACTTATCCAAAGTGCTAGATCTTATTTCCAATAGTAAGACAGCATAAAAGGTGTCTCAAATTGGAGGCTCAGAAGTGAAAATGTCCAACATTAGTCATCAGCTGTCCACAAATAAAGATAATTTTCTTTATAATTCTTAGTAGTCAGTGGTGATAATTATTTTTTGTGGCTAAAGACTGATTTGAAAAGTAGATAGAAAAATATCTGTAATTGCTTCAAATTAGCTGAACAAAAAGGAAAATGTAATCTCCTATGCCTCAATAAGAAATTATAATTTATATTCTACAATCAATACTCCCACACTCTGTGACCCCAGTATAATAATGAGCTCCAAAACATTTCCATAAATTTCTATTTTTGTTACCAACAAAGCTAAAAGTTACATTATTTCCTATTTTTTCTGTTTCCATTTCATGCCCGACCCATGGCAGAAGAAGAAAACATCTTAAAATTGATAAAGTATCACCAAATGAAGTATCTCCTTCTGTAACTAAATGACTCGGAAAGTCTCCCAGCAGTCAGACTGCTGCCCGGGTATACTGCAGCACATATGCAAAGGCAAAGACACAAGGTGAAGAGGCAAAGATGAGTACAGGGCTCTTGTAATAATATTTGCTAATTTGTTTTTTTTTTATGTTTCTGTGACTGTGTCAAAACACTCTGTGTCCTCCTCCTCCCTCAAGTGAAAGAAAATTAAAAGGTAGACAACTTTTCTGCACAGAAGCTTTATCACAGTTCTGTTTGAAGATGACAGGTGTCATACCATCTGCACTTTAAGCTGGAAAAATCTTCGAACTCATCCTCTACACTTGTCAGGTTTTCAAATTTGCAATCACCTGAAACATAGAAATAATCTGTCAACAAAAGGCATCGGAAAGGTTGGACAGTGCTCTGAGCTATAATCCCAGAAATGAGAGAGGCCAGACATTGTCCTCACTGATATTATCCAGAGAAATGTTGTCAGGCACATGAGGATAGAGGGCACCAAGGCAAATGTCACCCATACAGGTGGGAGAGGTGTGTGGTGGGCGCTGTGAAGAGCAGTGGGGAAAGGACACCATCAAAACTTGAACTCCTGCATCTCTTGCAG
>VZSZ01006176.1:16858-29828 GCA_013398815.1 Ibidorhyncha struthersii | reverse complement strand
AAAAACAAAAAAAAAAAACCCAAACAAATGGAATGACTACAAATCTCTTATTGTTGCCCAGACCAGACTTACTGGTTGTACTGTTGAGTACTGTGCAAGAATATACTGAGATGAAGTCCATGATCAGAGAATATAGATTTCAATTATGGCAGCATCAATCCATGTGTCATTTGGTATTTTTAAAAATATGCTGTCATATGAAAGTCCAGCACCTCACTTCAGTCCCAAAAGAATTTAATGCTTTTAAAATACAGAGCGGCAGCTTCTTGCCTATTATTTGTGATAAAATTGCACATTCACAGTAAGAACCAAAGTGTATATGCTGTATTCCGCTCATTGCTTTTGCAAGAAGAGCTTGTCCCATTGCAGTCACCCTGGCTTTACCTAAGCTTAGTGACAAAATACAGAACAACTTTCATTCTTCCAGTAGAATCTATGAGAAATTGATGCCTTCTGAATTGAAGCCATGCAGCAGTCTGAAAAAGTGAAATATAAATTAGTAGAAATTGTAACATGAATATTTCAGATTAAGTCATTTCCAAGACATGCTGGCTGGCAAAGAACATATGAAAATAGCATGAAAGCAGCCATCGCTGTTCAACTGCCATAAAGAATTGTTACAAATTTTACACTAGAAGTTATTAGCAAATTTGCTGGTATAGAGGTGCAGGTATATTTCCAGTGCAGTTATTTATATTGCATCCTACCAGGTTTGCTACGTTTCTTTAAAGAACAGTAGCTGTGTTAATTGTTACTCCAAGAAGCAGCTAGGAAATTTTATCTTACATTAGGAGAGGATTCCTCTTGCCACTTAAATTAACTGACCAGAAGTAAGAGCAGAATATAGTAGTTAATTACTAAAATTTCCAAATTATGCTATAGATTAAGCCCCAATCCTCAAGACAGACAGACAGGGAAGGGTTGTTGTCGCAGATGGAGTGATTCACTTCACTTGGAAGAGAGAAGTAGCAAAATATTTATTGACATAAAACAGGGATTTAATAAAGTTTGATAGTATATGTGACAGTGGTTTAACAAGATTCGATGGCAAGGCACACTTGGTTATTTACTGCACAGAGGACAGGGTCAGACAGAACTGTCAGGGAGACCCTCCCATTGAGTCACGAGGTTCAGAAAGGACCCCCTTACTTTCTAAACTCCTTCTCAGAGAGGAGTCTAGGTGCAGCTGGATCCAATCCTAGTCCCAGGCTTGGTCAATGGTTTATGTCTAAAGGATTATATATGCGCAATCAATCCTTTACATCACTTAGCTAAGATTTCAAAGTTTAGCATGCTATTAACCACTTACCAAGGATCTGTTGTGGCAAGGAATCTCTGAATCTCGAGAAGTAACCTTGAGTGGCGTCCCTACTCAAAGGGAGATCCTGGCGTGCAGCCCGCTGCTGTGCAGGAGAGCTCAACAGGCCCTGGGCTGTCCACTATGTATAGAGTAAGATGATTGACCTGTAGTCATATTTGCATAGCAGCAAGACATCTAGGTCCCTATTCCAGACAGTGTTTGGCTGTGTTGCCATTCATCCTCCAAAGTCCAAGTGCAACCCATCACAACCCCCACTGACAGTTATGGCTGGAGCAGGAGCCAGGCAAGGGTAGCACACTGCCACAATTGTGTAAGTCTCCAGGAAAATTATAATATCCAATTCTGTTATTAGAACCATTTTTAGAGGAGACATAGAAGGATCTAGTACACAAATACCAGAAGTAGGGATCTTTAGCTAGTTGCTTCTCAATACTGTAAGCAGCAGTTAAAATATATATAGGGTTTAAGCATTTCTTCATGTTCAGGACTGGAAGCAAGGAGTGTCTAGTACTGAAAGGAAAACAGGGTTAGTACTATTCCTATGTAACCCAATACATAGGTACAGATGCTACATAGATACATATGCTGATAGAATTTGAAGAAGCTTAAAAGGAAGGCATAAAGAGAAAAAAAATACCTAATAAAATCATCTATATCCATTGAATGGGCTCATTTTTCCAAGTAACCTGTATTTTTTAGGACTGTATTTTGTATGCAATTTTGAAGTTTTCGGGTATTTCATGTCAATGAAAAATAGGATACTAATTTGCTTTCTATTCATAGCACAGAAAAAATGTTAATTTAAATAATCTTTTATTTTCCTGGTTTTAGAATGATTCTTCTTTCAAGTGATGCAAGTTGTATTTTTTTCTTGTATGGATTATTGTATTCTTGTGTCTGAATTTTTATACCTCAGCTCATTCACTAGAAATGAATCACCAACAGTATTGCTAAGCAGACACAAAAAGTTTTCTTAATAGATTTTGGTAAAAGCCAGTCCTTGAGACATGTACAGCCAGTATATTAACAATATATTCAGTTTTCATTTTTTTCACTATAATTTAGTGACCCGTTTGGATTTTTCTTTAAGAAAATAGTTCGGTTCCTCCCTCCCTCAAACTCTCTTGGAAAAACTTTGACATGTTAAGCTTTTCAATGCTAATTTTTTACTCTTATAAACGTTAGTATTTAGGTCACAGTACACAGAAGAAGAATTTAATATATTTAAAAGAACTTACTGTATTATGTAAAGAACAATGAATTCAGTAATTATGATCCAGCAAGTGCTCTACAGCAGTTGACCTGAAAAACAAAAAAGCAAAAAAAACCAAACAAGTTCAGAATGAAAATTAAGCTTTAACTAGTTTTAGTTTTGTTTGTTTGTTTTACTTGAGTAGTTGTTAATCTTTACTAAACAAAAAAACCCTAAACAACCTGTAATGACTACACAGAGCTGTTCTTTTTAAACAGCTGCCTAGTTTTCTTCTAAAAAGTTTCACTTCAGAAGAGCTTGTGACCTCAGCATCAATTCTCCACCATGGTTTATCCCAGCCTGTGCTGGCATGCACATAACACTGCTATGCATTTGCCCAAAAGAAATGGTTAACTGGACAGACTTTCAAACTTTGACAAGATTTCCTCCTAAAGAAGTTTTACTTACTTAAATGCTGCAGAGTGTCTTGTTTTTCCTAACAAAGGCTATCTTTACCAGACCACCCCACTCCCAAAATTAAAAATTGTACAGTATTTACAGAAAGGAACATACAGCTGCTACAAACAAGAACAAATACTGAGAATTTCACAACAATACTGCACACAAAGAAAAATCTTTCACGAAAATGTCTTTCTAAACAATGTAAAAACAGTCCTGTCTTGGACAAAGCAATACAAATGGAGGAGAAAATACTTCACCCACAAAAATGTCTGAATTGTTCTTTTTTGTGCCCAGACACTATTGGACAGATCTTATGTACAGAGAGGGCAGATACTTGAAGAAAATCCGGCTAACTTTGAGCAAGGCTGAAATGGTCTTGAAGATCAAAGCATTTAAACAAAAACACTTAAGAATACTATCCTGTAACATCTGTCTTCTGAGATTATACATGCTCATCTGAAGATAAGATTTCTCATAGATACTCATTTGATCATAAGCATCAAAGTCATCAGCCAGAAAGGTCTCTGGGAGATATGTAGTACTGTGAAAGGAACATTATTACTAGCAAATCTCCAACTGGCACAGAGATAGTACCTCAGTCTCGTCAGAAATACTGTAAACAAAGCATCACTCAAATTGATGGTAGCACATTCAGGTAATGAATGAGACTTAAGAGTTTAGAAGGAACTAAACTACTTTAATGAAATATTAATAATAAAATACAAGGAAATAATTAAATATATACAAAACCGTATCAAGCTCCCAGGATGACAATCACGACACCGGCTGGCACTGGGGCAGTCCCAGGCTGGACTCAGTGACGGACGGGAACTGGATTCCGGATCTGCCTTCAGGATCAGCACCAAAGTCAGAGGAACAGACAGAGTCCTCCTCAGACGTTGGCCATTGAAGAAAGAGAAAGAGCTGACCCTTTAATCCCTCAGCTTTTATACTGAGCATGAGGCAGATGGGATGGAATACCCTGTGGGTCAGGTTTGGGTCACCTGGCCTGTCCGCTCCTCCCTGCAGGTGGGACCCCACTGCGCTTTTCCACTTCCAACGCTCCAACGTGGCAAGTAACAAAGTTGGTTGGCCTTGGCTGTTAGAGCAATCAGTATAAGCAAGAGCCTCTCCGCATACCATGCCTCATAAGTCTCTTTCTCTCTCTCCCCCCTCTCCTTGGAGAGGGAAGTGGGGGAGAGCATCTGTCATTCATCTCAGTGGCCAGTCTGGCCCAAACCACGACAAGGAATTTGAAGTCTAATCACCTTTTAAGTCAAAAGCCAACTAACAGACTTGGAAAACACAGGCTTTCCCTCAGCACTTAGAAGCAACAGAAGTCTGTCGTAAACACACTCTGCCTTAATTATCTCAGTGTGTGTTAAAAAAACAAACCAAAACACCACAAAACTTGGTGAAACCATCTAAATCTCCTTAAAGCTACAATAGAATTTGAGTCTGTATACTGCTAAATGGATCAAAATCAAAGAGGCAGGGGCTAGTCTCAGTTTTGTGCATGACTGTAACAAATCATTTTGAATAATTCTATGAGGAGTCCTTCAAATCCAAACTCTCTAGCTCCAAAAATTGACCAGCAATGTCACCAACATTAGCGCTTCATTGAGAGGAATCAAAAACTCCTGACATATTGAACAACACACAGAAGTACCTAAGGCAGTTATATTTTTAGACCAAACAATAGGAAATAGCTTGGCTTCAATCCTACCCTTACCACCCCTCCTTCCTAAGGTAGGAAGGCATTTGAAATGTTATGATGCCCTGCTTGGAATAACAATTAGCTATAATACTACTGCAAACAGGTCCAACTCCTGTTTTCATCAGCTGGACAATCACTGATGCCAAGACTAAATTTTCTCCTTGTGCTTAATACATTGACATAAACTAATTTCCAGGCACTGGCAGTTTTCATAATATAGAAAAATGTTGGTGTGGCTCTGATCCACCAAACAGATATTTTAAGAACTAAAAAAAAAAGTAATATGTATTTGGGAATATTTTTAAACTATTTTTTTTTTCTATCAGGTAATCCAGAGCTCTGTTCTTCCGCATACCTGAAAAAAGGTCTATGAAGCAACAACTTAAAAACAAAAGGTGAAGAAATCTGAGGAAAAGGATAACAACATTAGTATAACTTCTGGGAAATTATCCTTTAAAAAAAAATAAAAATAAATTTTGCCATGTTGTTTAGCCCATAACTGGTAAGGCAAGTTAGCTACACAAGGCAAATTAGCTACATATGCATCAAAGAATGGTAAGTCTGTTTTCAAGATATCTCTTACTTTGATTTCAAGTTTGTTTGCCAGACCTCTAGGGGAAAATGCGCTTCAGAGAAGCTTTGGCAAAAACTTCAGCAACATGCAACTCCACTGCTTTAAGTGCTCACTATTTCCACAGTTGATACTTACATGCCCTGGACTCTCTTCTGAAGTTCACCAAATCAAGGGTCAACTTCACAAGCAATAAACTGAAAACAAAGTATATATTTGCAACTTTGTATAACTCCTCTAACTGGGATTAAAATTCAAATTGTAAAAACCCCCTGTAACTGTTGCTAAAGTATTAAATAATTCTTAAATATTTCCTATTATGCTATGCACCTTCCCCCCCCAAACATGCAAGACATCACATAAATAGATAACAGCAATATAGTTTGATAAAACCATATAAAATTTACATGTGCAGCTAAAAACTCATTGGAATTATGCAACTATTAAGAAAAATATCCATAGAGTAATTCTACTTATTTCAATCAGATAGCTGAAGATCCTTCTGTTTGCCACAGTCTAAGTCACAATGTAGTTTGAGCTGGGGGGGGGGAAATTCACACTTACTTTTTTAACTTTCTCTAACATCTTTACTGCCAGGTTACCAGTTCCCAGGCCTACTTCCAGAATGACATCCGTACGTTGTAAGGCAGCTTAAGAACAAACAGCATTTCAGTATTTTTCTATAACTGATTTCAAGCAATCATTTAATTTTAAAATGAAAGGTACATGCAGCTAAATAAAAAGCTGAAATCGGCTAACAGAGGAGTATGAATGTCATCTAGAAAGGGATGGGAGGGAAATAATGAAAACTAATTTATGAGATCCTTGGCCAAGTATAGAAAAGTAACCAAGCACCCAGCTCAACCCCCAGAGCAGCTCTGGTCAATCACCTCCTTCACCTGGTTCCCTAATGGCATATTCAAAAAAACTCCCCAACCGTAGGGGTGGCAGCTGTTGGACGCTACAGGCACAGAGGGCACAGACTTTTCCCCATCCATAGGGAACCCACGTTCGCCTGTCTGAACACCTCAGCACTATTTTCTAAGCTCAAAGTCTGCTGTCAGGCAACACAGACTGAAAAGACTAACCATTTGGGTTCTTCAGCACAAATGCTGGACACTTGACTGTAAACCTGCCTAGCAAGTATATGAAATGAGCTGTTCCTGAAGCTTTAAGTCACAGTTGAGACCACAGAGGAGTGTTTGCTCTAAAACCAAAGTGCAGAACCATCCTGCTCTGTGGCTGCGGTCCATTGGGCAGCCATCACCAACCTTCTTAGTGATGCTATTGACAACGGGGTTTTTCGAGATGTGTTGGCTCCAGTGCTGAACAGGATGCCTATGGTACAGTGCAGCCAGAGCAACAGTTACTTGAAATGAAAACGTATCCCGTGGAAACACAAGAAACCTTTACCTAAGAAGGTCTTTATCTGCAGCAGGCTTCTTTCAGATCAAACCACATTCCCTGCCGAGAGCACCCCTACCCTGAGCCTCCTACAGGGCCGCTCCCAGCACCGAGGCGTCTTCTGACCAATGGCGGCGGCGGAAGAAGGGGGAAGAGCGCAGGCCACTCCCGGGCGGTAGGCCTTGGTGCCACTCAGCCCAGCCCATACTCACCGGTAGCGTAGCCCTCTCTGCGCTCCTGCCGCAGCCACTTCCCTGCCCGCACCTTGAGCGTGGCGGCGCCCGGCCCAGCTCGGCGCCGCGCGGAGACTACAAGTAATGCCGAGCACCGCGGCTAGGCCGGTGCGCGCCACGGGAGGCGGGTGGGGCGCCGCGGGGGACACCGCCCGCCCGGTCCGGCGGAGTTCCTCCGGTGCTCCTCGCTGGGGTTGAGTCCCCTCGCACAGGGCAGGTCGCTCATGGCTGCGCCGGGCTCTCTCGCTGCTGCTTCGGGTTCTGCTGGTAGATTTAGCTTAGGAATCGCAGGTTTTTTACGAGCAAAGCTTGATCTACCCTACAAAAGCAAGACTTCTGCGCTCAAAACAAGCTTCTGCAGAAGCTGCAAGTGTGCTTTGCAGCAGTGTTACCCCGTTTGGTTAAAAAAAGCTCAGCTGCAGGGCTACAAATATAGCACATGATATAGCATGAGATCTCTTTTATTCTAAGTTGTCTGGAAAGCAGACTCTTCAGAAGGAGTTACTAGGAAGAGCACCTAAATGTGGGAATATACACAGTCCTAATGTCATAAAGAATGACAACATGTTTTGCTAGATAAATACATGTTATTTAATAAACAATAAGTGGGAAGACAATTTCATTGGCTATTTAGGCTTCATTTTATTGCTATGTGGCAAGGGGTGATACTGAGCGAGGTAAGTAACCCAGAATAATACCCCTTCCAGGTAACTGTGGATGAGTAGAAGGCAGGAAAAATCTGAGGGAGAACAGATAACAAGGGGAAAGAGAAAATAAATGTTTTCAAAATTTCTCTGGGTCAGAATATTCAGCATTATGCTGTTATATATACACAGCTAGAATTATTTCTTATTTCATCAGTCCTGTAGGGATCTCCCTTGTAGATATCTACTATCTAATGCAAGCCTTATGTTCCAACCTTGAAAAATATGTTTTAAAAGGTGATTCTCAGCAATTTCTGGTGATAAAGCAACAGGATGCTTTAACTCACTCCATATGACATAAATGGTCTATCAATTTATAATCTGAAACTGTGGTTTATAATGAAATAATCCTCTATTGTTGGTACACAGTACGGGTGAGCACTTTGTTGTTGCTGTAACAGAGTCCAAGTGCTGTTACACAGGAAGAAACAGACTAAGTTGTGGGGCTACACTTGCACACAGTATCTCCTTATCCAGTTATACAGAGATATCAGAGTCCAGACTGTGGATTTCATCAGATACTTTTTCAATATTTGGTGTTCCCTAAAATAAACAAACAAAAAATCAAGTTACTTAACATTAGACACCCAACTCAGTGTAAAATTATATATGAATGTAAATACTGTCCACTACAGCCCCTTCACACCATTCTTCCTCATCATTATAACTATTCAGAATAATCATGCAATACATAAGTAAACCTGTCAAAAGTTTGTTTTCTTCAACTATTTTCAATCATTTACACACCAAACTCACCAGGAGAAAGCCATTATCCTGATTTGATGTGAAATACACAAATGGAGGTCAGTAACAAGTGGTGTCCCTCAAGGGTCAGTACTGGGTCCAGTCCTGTTCAATATATTCATCGATGATCTGGACGAAGGGATAGAGTGCACCATCAGCAAGTTTGCTGATGACACTAAACTGGGAGGAGTGGCTGACACGCCAGAAGGCTGTGCTGCCTTACAGCGTGACCTGGACAGGCTGGAGAGTTGGGCAGAGAGGAACTTAATGAAATTCAACAAGGGTAAATGTAGGGTACTGCATCTGGGGAGGAATAACCCCATGCATCAGTACAGGTTGGGGGCCGACCTCCTGGAGAGCAGCTCTGTGGAAAGGGACCTGGGAGTCCTGGTGGACAACAGGATGACCATGAGCCAGCAATGTGCCCTGGCGGCCAAGAGGGCCAATGGCATCCTGGGGTGCATCAAAAGGAGTGTGGCCAGCAGGTCGAGGGAGGTCATCCTCCCCCTCTACTCTGCCCTGGTGAGGCCGCATCTGGAATACTGCGTCCAGTTCTGGGCTCCCCAGTTCAAGAAGGACAGGGATCTGCTGGAGAGGGTCCAGCAAAGGGCTACAAAGATGATTAGGGGATTGGAACATCTTTCATATGAGGAGAGGCTGAGGGATTTGGGTCTCTTTAGTCTGGAGAAAAGAAGATTGAGGGGGGATCTTGTTAATGCTTTCAAATACTTGAAGGGAGGATGCCAGGGGGATGGGAGCAGTCTTTTTTCAGTGGTGCCCATTGATAGGACGAGGGGTAATGGGCACAAGCTTGAACATAGGAAGTTCCATCTTAACATGAGGAGGAACTTCTTTACTTTGAGGGTGGTGGAGCACTGGAACAGGCTGCCCAGAGAGGTTGTGGAGTCTCCCACTCTGGAGACATTCAAAACCCGCCTGGACGCTGTCCTGTGCAACCTGTTGTAGGTGACCCTGCTCTGGCGGGGGGGTTGGACTAGATGATCTCCAGAGGTCCCTTCCAACCCTGACGATTCTGTGATTCTGTGAAGCAGGGAATGGTTGCAAGAGAAGCCCAATAGCCCTATTATTTTAAAACAGGGAACTGCAATTAATTCATCCATGGTTTCACAGCCACACTGCACTGAAGCAGTGCAGCAGCAACTCAGGTTTGCAGGCCAGTTCTCTGCACAAAGGCTGCATACCAGTAATGTCTTCTAGCAGGCCTGAGACAAGTGGCATTGGCACACCCCATGGGCTGTTATTCGGTGGCCGTGAACCCCGGCCCACTGTACCACAAATTTAAGCTCGCTCCTCCAGGACGGCTGAACAGCGGACATAAAGGGACACCAATTACAGAACTCACTTCCTCCCAAGCGTCAGTAGTAGTCTCACTACTCCTTATGTAGGAGCCCTCCCCCACCTTTCTACCCGTCGAAGCCGCTGACGTCAGGCGGCGCCGCGCACAAGGCACCCCACCCACGCCACTTTGAGTATCTGCCTCTAGTGGTGAGAGGTGCATGTGTATCAGAGGATGTGCTGGCGGCCTTGCCCGCTGTCTGACGGAGCCCGTACACACCATGGGGAGAGTTGGCCGCGTGTCGTTGGACGACGACGTTTATAGCGGGGCGCTGGGGGAGGTGGGGTGCCGCAGTAGCAGCAGCTGGTCCTGGCTCGTGATGCGAGCTTCGGAATAGACGGGGCCGCGCGCGCCAGGCCTGCTCCGCCAGGCCAGCCGCCACGGTGAGCTGCGCTTTCGGGGCCGCCGCCGCCCAGGGTCTTCCCTGCCATCGCGGGACACCCTTTTAGGATGGTGGCGGTGCGGGCCTGGGTAAGGGCGGCTGTGAGTTGCCGCCCCGGTGTGGCAGGCGACCTCCCGTGTCCCTTGGCATGGCGGGCGGGCGGGCGGCGGTGCGCCGTGGAGCCGGTCGGTGCAGGGTTCGGGCGGGCGCCACGCCGTGCAGGTGGGTGGTAGGCCGGGGAGGGGGAAAGGGAGGGAAAAATGGTTTCGGCTTAGAGCAAGGCATAGCTCGGAGGAAGGAGCCCTAAAGTTGGAGTGCACTGAGCGATGCTCTTCCTGGCCGCTCTTCACCCTCATACATAGGCAGTTTGTTTACATCTCTATCTTTATTTGAGCTACTAGGTGCTGTTCTGTGCTAGTGCAACATTGCTTTTATGTTGTGTGTAATTTCATATGCTGACTTCTGTTGACTGCCAAGGGTAAGACAACTTGGCTTTATGTTTTATATTGTTTGGCAATAGAAAAGTGCTTTCTCTGAGTCAGAAGAAAAGAAGAACTGTTACCTAATTCCAGGGAACTATTTCCTAGTTTCAAATTGAAACAGTTTTCAGACTGGATAGAATCAATGAGAAGGCACCAGAAGAACATGAAGCATTAAGCTGTGTGGTTTGTTGACAGAAGTTGTTTTGTTTTGGGTGGGTTTTTTTTTGTAGGAAAGGGCAAGTATTGGTCTTTCATTAAAGATGGTTATTTTCTTCCTACAGGTTTTTGAAAAACAGCAGTTGAAGTCTTACTGGAAAACAGATTCTTCTCTAAATCAAAGGGTAGGGTCAGTGCAGTAGTGCAGTTTGTTACCTTAGAAGACAACATGTGTAAAAAATGTAAGAGCATAGCCCTGCATCCAGTACTGATATTGCTTCCAACTTCTACTATGTGCCTTGCGTCCCTTGTCTCATAGGTCAAGTGATGTCTGTAGTGTATTTACTGTGGCTTTCAAATTGGCATTGTCACCCAATACTAAGGGGGACAGACAGGTTCTTCTAGGGATCCTTGGCAGAATGATGATGGCACTAAATTGCAGTTACAATTAAAGCTTTATTTTCTTAACAGGATATTATGATTAGTATAGCACAGAATTTGTGATTAGAATGGCACAGGATTTCTACAAGCAGAATCAATATTGTACATTTTATAAGCAGCGTAATACAGAATTTATAATACAACTTAACTTATTATTTCTAATCACCTAGATCCTAACTTAACTTATAATTTCCAATCACCTAGACCCTCTGCAGATCGGGTCAAATCTTAATACATGGTTTGATGTATCAATATAACAATCATAATCTAGACTCAAAAATCATATAACAGAATACGAGTAACTCAGTTCTCGGAGGAAGCAGATGATGGTGGAGGCATCCCTGGCTGTGGGGTGGCACAGGTCTCACTATCCATCAACAGCTCCAGTCCAAGTTCCCCACTTAGGACTGTTCTGTGACAGGGACATCAACAACACCTGGGTGACCAGGTGCCTGGGTCCTTTGAGGCCAGTAAGGAAGGGAGTAATTAGCCTGGCACCCAGGAATCTCAAGGCCGGTAGGGAGGGGAAGAAGAAGTCTGTTTGGTTTGTCTTCTTGGTTTGCAGGACCTTCAGGGCCTGATAATGAGGGAAAGGGAACAAATATGTGACCTGCTTGGTCAGAGAGAATGGCTGCTTGCCTCATAAAATGGTGTTAGTTATGCTAACCACATTACCAGGGGTCAGGAGCAGGGGGTACTAGTCATAGGCATTCATAATATGGGAGAACTACCTCAGCCTTTGAAAATAGCATGTACCTCATGGGTTTTGACTTCTCGAAACTACATTTTAACAATAGGCTTTTTCATTGCTGTCTGCTTTTCTTCTCTCATTCTTTCATTGTACCATTCTGCAGAAGGGCATTTAGTATCATATATATAAATGACATAATAGAGGTTTTGTTGCCCAAGCTTTACATATAAAACTTTATAACTGTATCATCAGAAGTAGGTTTTAACTGTAGTAAAGCTAAAATGGTTTAAAGTAGTTTCAGAGCATGAGGGCAGACCGAAACTTTTTTGGCTGTTGCACAATAATTTGTTATAAAGTGTTCTGTCCTATCTTTTTGAAAATCTGTTAAAATGAGGTGAACTAGGAAGAAGTCAAAGGATCTAGATTGGTCTTGTGAGACTGGTCATCCTATAAGCATAGTATTAAAAATATTTTTCTGTTGTCTTTGTGTATCCCTTTGGCTTTCCCTATGTCATCAATACTGAACCCTATGATAAGAGTTTCTTCTGAGCTGTATCCAAGCAAATTCCTTGGAATAGTCCCACTGGGGTTTTTTTCCTGTTTCTTTTGTTTGTTTGTTTGTTTTTTACTGCTTGTTGTTTGTTAGGAGGTTTTGGTCAGTTTGGTGCTTTCCATTTAAACCTGAAAGGCCATTCTTCTTGTCCTCAATATTTTATAATGTAATCTGAGTTACCTCCCTAAATATTGCCAGCATTGCTCACTGCTGTCCTTTATTCCTGTGTTCCTCCTTCTTAGTCTTTGTTCTTTTATCCCTTGTGTCTTCTGCATGCTGATTTTTTTTCAGGTTTTAGTTTGTGTTGTATTTTTGTAAAAATAAATTTGTAGAAGTTCTGTTCCTCTGTTTTTGTCAATAGCAGTATGGAAAAAAAAAACATAACTCTTTCCTACTTAGACATTTTTGTCTTCCTTATTATGGCTTAAATTGGGCAAAGTATAGACAGCCTTGTTCATTTACGTAAACAAAAATTAATCTATTGTTTTTTAAAATCTCAATAATGACTAACATTAGTCATTTGTAGTGATTGTGGTCATTAGTGTAGTGGTTAGTGGTTT
>VZSZ01006175.1:366480-414169 GCA_013398815.1 Ibidorhyncha struthersii | reverse complement strand
GTCTCTCATATTACCCTGCCCCTTGATCCTTACCCACAAGGATCCTTATCAATATCAATAATCCTTATCAATATAAGAACAGCAGGCAAAGTGCCCTTCCTCCAAAAAGGAGCAAAACTGAAGCATGTAAAAAACACCTGTAACATTTTAAGACAAGTAATCTATGCAATTACAGGGATTTATTTTTGTGAACTATAAAATCACACAAGGCTGAATGAACTCAAAGATAAGCCACCTGGAAAAAATTCACTGCAAATTCATCTATAGCTCATTTTTGAACTACTTACATGGGGCTGCATCTCTTATTAATTTCAAGGAAACTATGTGAAAGAACCTTTGTCTTTGATAGGGTTAATTAAATATGCAACTTCAGAGAGGTTATCCTGACATATGTTTTTGGTTCCCTCCTACTACATGGAACGTGCCTGAAAGGTGGGGGGAAATCTGTTACACTCTACTATCTTATACGCTTGTACCAGCACAGAGTAATGATTTAACATCCTGACTGGGAAAGAAAAAAACAATTAAAAAATCATTATTATTCAGTCAAACAACTATTCACCAAGTTTATGGTATTTACACATAGGTTACTTAATGAATAGCAACTACTCAAATTCTTTCTTGAACCTCGTCGGGACGCCAGAGTAAGCCTTCACAAAACAATGCAGACAATAATAGAAAAGACCCAGTTCTTTGTGAAATCCAGACAGATTTTACGTACCTAAGAAAATCAGCTTGCTTTCTTACAGGTGTCTTTTGTGGGCAGCTGTTAATTTTCCTGATAGCTTTTGTCCTTTCATTGTATTTCACTATACTTGGCATCGTGAGGAACACTAAACAGAAACAGCCTCACGTGTATCAAATTCATCTGTCCATCTGGAAAAACTGCTAGCCTTTTATTTAGGATCTGCTACAACAGCACCGCTCCTGCCCTTATATCTCTGACACCTTCTTTCAAGCTGTTACCTGTCTTCACTCATCCTCCTATCACTGTTAGCAATAGATGAGCTTTGGTTACCACAATATTTATGCTTTATCACTGAGCATGCAAGAGCAACCAGGAGCAATTGCCTGTGACTTCAGTAGAGTTGCTGCATTAATCTGCCAATAACTGGAAACCCATCCAGAAAATTGCACTAACATGAACACTGGGATTGATTTTCATCAGCCCATGGCATAAATAAAAATGTAACATTTTGCAAATATATCTGAGGTTTGGGAGGGAGGTATGAAGAACAAGTAGTTAGCCATTTATTTCACTAAGCATGATAATGCACAGAATTACCAGGTTGTTTTAAGTTTACATTGTTTAAATTAACCAGTTCTTCAAAGCAGCACCCTTTGTATTTTATCTACAATGACCTTCTCAAAAACAGCAATCTATACAGACATGTTTTCAGCAAGATCCATCAAAAATACTTCTTCATTTCAAGTCTTTCTGCTACAGTTTTAGCTATTAACACATTTAGTGAATAAACATTAAAAACTATTATGCATAGTAAAATATAACAAGGAATCTTACAGACATTCAAGTAGAAAGATAAAAGCAGTATTTGGATCTTTTTCCATTAAGATGGCAAATGTATCTGTTTATACAGTCAATCTACACTTTGGACAATTGTCCAGTGGAAATGGAAATTTTTCCACTACATGAATGCAATTGCACTAAAATTATATTTTACATCTCTAAACTCATGTTCACAGGGTGATTTTCTATTTGTTCACAGCTGCCTCAATTATAGTCAGTATTTTCAGAATTCTACTGACAAATCTTCTACATTGTATGAAAAGCAAAACTTGGGAATCACTAAAGGCAAAAAAGGCAGAATCTGTTAAACACTGAGTACATGTTTGTTGCAGGAGATGTAGAATTTCAGCCTCAAGTTTTGTTTGTTTTTTTTTTTTTTTTTTTTACAATAAAACTTTTACTATAAGTATTCACAAGGAACTTAATCAGGGCCACAGCATACTTGCATCAGTCACTTTTGTACAGTTCCTATCCCAAATTTCTGTCCCTTGTGCACCACAAAGCTCTGTGAGACATGTTGCCACTAGTACAGACAACATGCAGAAGTCTTACCAGATAATGAAACGACGGTGCCTGATATACTGAAGCTGACAGTCTATTAGCTTAACTGAGCATGCAACATTACCTGCAACAATCCTAACAGAGTGTGTAGAGAGAAACATTTTGCTCACAGAATTAGTGAATGGTTGAGGTTGGAAGAGACCTCTGGAGGTCATCTTGTTCAATCCTCCTACTCAAGCAGAGTCACCTATAGCTGGTTGCACAGGACCGTGTCCAGACAGCTTTTGAGCATCTCCATGGATGGACACCACCTCTGGCCAAGTGCTGTCATCTGCACAGTAAGGAAAAAAAAAAAAAAGGAAAAAAAAAGAAAAACCAAAGAGTATTCCCTTGTGTTCAGACAGAACCTCCTGTGTTTCAGTTTGCACCTACTGCCTCCTGTCCTGTCAATGGGCACTACGGAAAAGAGGCTGGCCTCATCTTCTTTATACCCTCCCTTCAGAGATTTACACACATTGATGAGGTGCCCCCTGAGCCTTATCTCTTCTAGGCTAAATGGTCCCAGCTCTCTCTGCCTTGCCTCACAGGAGAGATACTCCAGTCCCCTAACCATGTTTGTGGCTGTTTGTTGGATGATCTCCGGTAGCCTAATCTCTCTCTTGTAGTGGGCAGCCCAGAACTGGACATACTACGTCTGGCACAGCCTCACCAGTTGAGTATAGACACTTAGTAATCATTAATTTCTCAACACACAGTTCAATGGAAGATAAATAGTCTATACATCCTTCACTCATTTCTATTCAATAAATAAATTTCTAGAGCTCACAGTACACTTAATAGAACTTTATAGACACTAGTATGGAATACTTCCAAGCCACTGTCCCTTAGGATGTACATACAGCTATTAGAGAAGGGTTTGAGAGACAGGATATTATTTATTAACAATATTTTAATGCAGGCTGCCTTGTTCAGCAAAGCAAATTTGGGCGGGGAAGAAATCTTTCCCCATCAGCTCTTAAAATGATTCAGGTAATATTCTGTCTGATCAAAAGACTAGCCAATTTCCTCCTGAACACATCCTTCTCTCCTCTGACAGTGAATACAATGAAATACAAGCCTGCAGGCACATGCTGGAGTAAAAATATTTTTAGATTTTTAATCCCCTGGCTGGATACAGCCATATTAAATATAGATTACCTTTTATGACTAGAGATAAAACTGAATGAAAGAAGGAAAAACGTCACCGAATAAGAAAGAAGTGTGGCATTGAAGGTATATCATGTACTGTAGATAATACAGTATAGAGAAAGCTAATGTGTATGTTCATCATATGAAGCAGAACAATGAAGACAGTATTTCCAGTGTACATAATGTAATATTAATAATTTGCAAATATATTCTTACTCTAATTCCATGACTGAACCATCCTTCAATTTACAGGGCCTTGTTTGTAAACGTCCTCTATACAAAGTGAGATTCAAGCCCCGCAACCTCCATTTATATAGACGTCTTGGGATATAGAGAACATATAACAATTTTCCATTTAAAAATTTTTAAAAACTCAGTGATATTTGTACTAAATATGCAAAACTTCAGTTCCCTTGGCTAGCCTTGCAAAATGAAACAGTACTGTTGTGATGAAGGACACAGCTTATTATTATACAGCTTATTATTATAAACAGTATGACAAGCTGGTCTTTCAATTAGGTTTTCACTGTACTGTACAAGTTAGAGTCTTCCTGTTATAATTTTAAATATGTTTATTTGGCTTTGCATTGAGGCTTCAGGATACCTTCCTTTGTTATGGATAAAATTTGTACTTTCTAGAAGTGCATTTGCCTTAAATATGGAACTACAGATCAAGCAAACAATTCAGTTTTCACTGTGAAGTAGTTAATTAGTCATGTCATGAGTTAAGTGAGAGGAAACTGTTCAGCTGTAGTGAATAAGTGATTGCCGGGAAGGACTATAGTGAAAATTGACTACACAGTGAACAGTTTAGTAGTAGACAGGGAGAAAAAAAAATTGAATCATATGTTTTGAAAGATTGCCCCCAATTTATTCCAATTAATCCAAGATTCATGTAGCCAAACATTTCTGCCTGGAGCAGACTGCACATAGGATGGACTGAGGAAAATGAAGGTGTTCCAAACAATGGCTCACAACATTCATGTTACTTTCAACAGAAGTAGCAAGCCTTTCCTGTGAAAACGCTTCCTTGACTAGTCCAGAATCCAAATTTACTGAGCTAATCTGGAAGCTTCCTTTCATTTATAAACCTAAATCCTTTTTTGGTATATCTTAATGACATATATTAAACCCCAAGGGCAGAGACAAAGGAAAAAAAAAAAATCAACTCCCTACGCTTTGGGCACATTTTTCTGATCTGGTATACATAAATCAGTCATGTGCTGCAGGAAAAAAAAAAAAGGAACTATCACTTTTACTTCCAACACAGCAGTAATAACAAGGTGCATAACTAGGCAGCCAGTGGGATGGTAAAAGTACTGCATTTTGTTTAAAAAAAGCATTCTTTGATTTTTTTCAAAAGAATCTTATTTTGCGTTTTTTTTTTTACAGAAATAGTTCTTTTCCCAAAATGGCATGGCAGACATCTGAAACACAGATCAACCAGGAGACTGGAAAAGTTCTTAGTGGACACAGCTCTGGCTAGAGTTTTCAACAGAATAAACACTACCACTTAGCAGTGACTGAATTTAAGGGCTCTGCTGCAAAAATAATGCAGAACTCCAGCTTTGCCTATTGCGTAGAAGTGAAAAATATTGGAGTTCAACATCTTTCTGCTGATCAAAAATGGCTATTTGGGTTGAAACTCCATATTAAAGAGTAATGTTCATTTTTGTAAAGTAAGAATCATTAAATAGTACTGAAGCATCTATTACTGAAGTCACTAGCACCACAGTGTCTAAAATACTTAACTCATAGTTCTATTTCTGGATACTTCTTTTTCCCTGTTTCAAATTTTGAAATTGTTCACAGCTGAAAGAGGAAACTGAAGCCAGCCTTTTAAATCATTGTCTGTGTAGATGAGAGATGGCTAAATTTTGAAGATCTAAGGAGTCAAGAAGAGCACAGTAAGCGTACAAAGTTCATTTGATCACAGAGGGTCAGACTAGCCTGTGTTTGATCAAGTGTCACACATTCTCCCCAAAAAATCTTTAAACTTGTGGAAACTTTCAATACATTACAGCATATAGAATATAGAGCATAATCCTTCACCT
Organism: Ibidorhyncha struthersii; assembly: GCA_013398815.1. Taxonomy (NCBI): domain Eukaryota; kingdom Metazoa; phylum Chordata; class Aves; order Charadriiformes; family Charadriidae; genus Ibidorhyncha; species Ibidorhyncha struthersii. The sequence goes on along the minus strand of VZSZ01006175.1, from coordinate 408,898 downwards.
CTTATATTGAGTTGCCTTTGCAGAATTCCTCTCTCAAAATGTCTTCTATTAAGACTTTGTATTAGCTAAAACAGCATGTTGGAAGACTCCTCTTTGTTTCATCACTCTTCCTAAGAGTGGTCTCAGCATAGTAAAATTACTTGTTTCCAATCGTCCCTGCCTAACTCTGAATTCTTGATTTATTTTCCAAATGCTGTTGTTTTATCCCTTCTCCTACTGTTAGATCATCTTGCACCAGTGTCTGTCTGAAGGGAGGTTCATTTGAAAACCTTATCAGTTATGAGACATAATCATGTTCATATTCAACACTGGTATAAACCAGCTGGAGTCAGTAGACAGGCACTGCTCATTCTAGAGCTGAATTCGATACTTTGTGTTTACATTAATTGTTTCACCATTTGAAACAAATGTTTATTTAAAGCTGATTGAGGTAAGAGCTGACACAGTGTGCCATTTTTATCATCAGTGCCTTTGCCACTCCATCTCAGCAGGTTTTACTTTGAAGAAGCAAAAATAGCTTCATCAGACACAGAAAGAAAATCTTAAAGCTCTGGTTAATCAGCAGCAGTCTGTGAAGAAAACAGCAAAGTAATGAAATCTCCACTTCTGAATAATTTTACTTGGGGAGCAGTGAGATTCCAGCATAAATTATTTCTGAGCATCCAGCTCAGTTTTCAGCTAGAATGAATCAATCAAATACTGAAGCTAACTTCACAGCTCTTCATGGCATACTCTTTAGGGTTGGATACAGAAAGATTAAAAAAAAAATTAAGGCACTAAATTAATTTTTTTCCTACACAAAAGATCCATTACTTGTACAATAGAAATCAGTTACTGACATAGGGACTTTTAATAACCTTATGTTCTCAATATTCCAGATACAAGTAACTGACACATTGGAAGGCATACAGAGATACTCACTGTCTAAACACATTTAGACATTCTTTGCCTTTTTTATTCCCTCTCTCAATCTAGCTAACACAGTGGTCAGAACCTGTAGCACCAGAGTATTTCTGAGATCACATAACTACTTTCCCCATAACAAGACTGCAAATATGAAAAAAAAAATACTCAAATGTGTTAAAAAAAGTAATCTTAACTAGATTACTGTCGCCATTTATGCTAACAATAACTTTAGTATTATTTAACCAGATGGACAATTAACACAGTGAAGCAATGCTATATGCTCATCAGTGCACTGTAGGTAAGGAAGTAGTATCTCCCTCCTCCTCCTTCAAATCTCACAAGAACAAACCAGTTTCTAAAACCTATGCCGTGTAGTAAAGCAAGGTTTTCCAAACTCTCCATTAACCAAATCCCAAACAGTTATTCATAAGCGCCTTGGATCAGGAATGTTATTTGCCTGGCTAAATTTCTGAGATTGACAGCTACATTAATGTCACCAATCCTACAAAAATTAGTCAAAGACAACCACATAAAATCATTCCACTTTTGGCTTGAAAACCAGGCAACACGTGAATGCCGCAGCTTTTGATACATGCACATACAACATCAGGAACTACAAAAGTACCAAGCTTATTCAAAAGGGGCCCAGGAGATAAAAAATTTTGAATTATGGTGTTGTGGTTTGGGCCAGACTGGCCACTGAGGCGAGTGACAGATGCTCTCCCCCACCTCCCTCATCAAGGAGAGGAGGGAGCAAGAGAGGGAGACTTACGCGTTTAGAAGGAACTTGACTACTTTAATGAAATATTAATAATAAAATGAAAATAAAATAATGAAATATATACAAAACCATATCAAGCTCCCAGGATGACGATCACGTCACTAGCAGGCACTACGGAAGTCCCAGACTGGACTCAGTGACAGATGGGAACACTGATGTGTGAGATGCAATGCTATCCTGTACAGTGGTAACATTCTGAGTAGCAGTACTTAGCAGGAGTAGTCTACAAGGCTCTCTGCTGTATATTTTCCAAATTTAGCATCGGTATACATTATTTAAAGTACATGTTTTTACTTCTGAAGAACACCCAGATCTTCTGTTTTTTAATGAGTAGAAATTAATTTCCACTTAGAAAGGATTAAATGTATATTTAATAAAAAACTAAAATGACTTTGGAATACAATTTTTGTTTTATTTTTGTAGTATTTTAGAACTTTAAAGTATTTTTGTAAATACAAAATACTTTTAAAAATCCACATATTTTAAATGTTATCAATGCAAAATATTTACAGATTTATCTGACTTCACAAACCGAGAACTTTTTAAATGCAAACCTGTAACTACAAAGTAGCTATTGACAATTTTGAAAGATGAAGAGACAGAGGAGTAAGTAGAGAGAAACACAGAAAAAATAGGTGAAGAAGAAAACATCTGTCTAAAGGTGATACAGACACCTGATGATTTTGAAAGCATAAGTAGATGCAGATGAAACCATATAATTTATAACAGATTTTGACCATGGACAAAAGTATGGAGGAAAATGCCACAGTCAAATACATGAAGTATTATTTTGTCTACAATGCGGGGTGGGTAGGGATGTTACCCAATGCAGGAAAGTGATTTAATTTTTGTGAAGAAATTTTATTATGCATTCACATACGTCTGATATGACTATTACCTGTCCACAAAGAAGTCAAATGTGAACTAAGAATGCTTATGGAATTTATATTCCAGCAAAACTTCTGAGCTTTTAGGGAAAAACATCAGCCTTAGAGGCTTCCTGCTGCTGAGCTCCTAGATGCCATTTCCATGACCAGAGACAAATGAAAACATTCCTGGAGAAAACACAGGCCCCAAGGGAATCACAAAACACATGCGTCTAAGGTGGTGGGATGCAAACAGCCTGGCAAATGGGGGAAGATATTTACTGTGTGAATATATTATGTCAAAACAAAATACTCATCGCTGCAATCACATTGAAAAGGAATCAGTATTACACAGTAACTTCCAATCTCTATTAAAAGGCAAAAACATGACCGAATTTTTTTTTTCAGGAATAGGTCTTTTGTGAACTGGTATTCGTATGAAGTTCCTAACGAAGCACCGGTTTTAAAATTCAGTCTTCTCAGAGAGATTACTAATGAACAGAAGGATATGGCTCAAACTGACAATCCTTTTAAATCACCTAACAAAAGGGAATACTCAGAGTATTTTCAGTGAAACTATTCCTGGAACTTTGACGACAGGTACAAGTCTTGTACCAGACAAGCATTGTTTATCAGCTGACACATGTTACTTAGCATAGTTTCAAAGGAATTAATTTCCTTTCTTCATTATTGTTGCTGCCTTCAAATGCCATGTATTGAAAGTGAAATCAAGCCAGCCACTGAGTAAAATGGCCTATTCTTTAACCACCTTTAGCTAAGTAACTCTTTTCACAACAAATACATGACAGAATTACTTTCAGATCAGAGTGCTAAAAAAGTATTTGGTTTAAATCAGGATTTTTCATTTGCACAGCATTAAATATTTTCTGTAAGAAAATTTCATGGGCATATATATTTGCACCTTCTGCAAAGGAATATTTGCACGTGCACTTCAGTAGCATGTATTCAGTTTGGTGTCAGCCAACAAAGCTGAGGACAAGAACACACAAAGTCTTTATGGAAGTAATATAGATAGTAACCTCCATGAATAATCCTATATTTGCGCAGTTCTTATGTGTCCTCTGAACAATTTTACTAAACAACCTTTGATCCTCCCTTCTAAGCCATCTGAGAAATATTGGTCTAATCCAGTACAGTAATTCTTGTGCTCTTATATAATTGACAGGCACGGAGTAACAGCTACTTTAATTCCTATTAATTCCTATATGTAGTTAAAATTTAGAATATATTAGTGTGAATTACTGAGGCTAACTCACTATAGTAACCTGACTCTCTAAATAGAAAAAGGAGTGGAAATAGTATGGGAACACTGACAATATGAGTACTCACCGCAGCATGAGACTGCTCAAAAAAGCTACCAGTTTTGTAACAACAAAGATTTTTAATAGAATACATAAAATAGCATTCTTTGTTTCAAAACTGGTATTTCTGCCATAATAAGAATATCTGCATAGATCACCTTTCTACTTAAAGCATGATCACTTAAGTTCCAAAATGAGCAGCCAGTATGGGATCAGACTGATTTGGGTCCAAAGCTAAAGAAACCTGAAGTCAACTGGAAAGCCCTGAAGCATAGATCATTTTCTACTGTGTTTTACTCAGTGCTGCAGTTGCTTCCTTTACAGGAGAATGACAGCTACCTAAAGTTCTATTCTTCTCTTGGCAAAGGTGGTATTTTGAGGTTTTGGGTTTTTTTTTGGGGGTGTGGGTGGAAAGTGGTGGTTTTTGTTGGGGTTTTTGTGTGTTTTGTGTTAAATTCAAGGTACAAAGATTTAGAAGTTGTAGAGGCCCTTTGCCAGCACTCCTGAAGTTGTTGTGAGCCAGCTCTTAAGAGTTCTATCGCTGTACTCTGATAGCACCGTGCCTTCCAACAGCACAAATCAGAGCAGGGACTATCCACATGAAATGAAAGTCCTCTATATGAATTTATTCTGCTCTCTGGAAAATCCAGCAAAACAATGACCTCACTGTACAATACACTATGAGCATGGTGCATGTGCAAACTTATATGTGAAGTCAAAAGAGGGTTTGCAGTGCACATTTAAACTGCCAGAGTTGCGAGCTTTTATCTTTCCCTCATTTGGAGGCAGTTCAGATTTCCGAAAGATGCCTTCTGCTTCTTATAGTCAGCTTTGCCCTGCTTTCAGGCATGCCAACTTCCTTGAGGGTTTTCTCAAGTGATTTTTTACAACTGATAAGTATTCACTGTCATATTCCTCAATGATTTTTTTCATAGAAAAGACTGAAATATTTCCTCAAAATTATATACTATTAATCTAACATTTGTAACTATGAGTAGCTCTACTCAAGGCAATGAGACCAGTCTTGGAGTAAGGCGGTATTTCTTATAATGAAAGAAAATCAAAACCTAAATATAGTATACAAAAGTAATTGTACTGAATCTGTCTCTGTTTTGGAATCTAAATTGAAGGTTTGGGAGCAACTTCATTTACAAAGGTTGCAATCTAACACAAAGAAAGACATGCTTTTGCTGCTGCATTCCAAAACTTCATCAGAACATTCAAATCTTAATGGGCTAGTCATCTGTTTTTGAAAATTTGGTATTCTACAGCAAAGCTCCAGAACACTGGAACAATTATTTTATTATTTGTTTCCCAGAATTCTAACTAAACATGATCTAGGATTTGAGCAATTTTAGTAAACCTATCCTAAAAAAAAAAACCAACGCCGCCCACCAATCTTGTTATTTTATATCACATGCAATCTTTGTGCAAAGTTCATAAAAAGCTCAACTATAAATTTTGAAAAGGAGTCTACATCTGCCATACTTCTCATATTGAATTTATCATTCCAACCACTCATACTTTACGGAAGTATAAGGAAGAGAAAGCCGCTAAAGCGCTATTTAAGATATACCATAAAACTTCAGGCCTTCACAAGCTGGGGATAGCAGGGAGGGGAAGGAGGTAAAAAAAAATTTATCCCCAATAATATCTTGTACTATCTAAAGTACCCAGTCACCGAAAATGGGGCTCAGGTAAATAGAAAGTAAGAGGAAGAAATAAAAATTACATCATAGGTTAGGAGGCTGTTATGAGTGAGCCAAACGTAGCTCTATTATCATTCGACCTTAGCTAGTCAGAATTTACAGCTTGCTCCAATTTACGTGACTGAAGTATCTGCAAACACCTTTTTTGTAATTTTATTCCATCGCTGCACACATCTATCTTGAAGAAAATGTGTCCTCAAATCCATGAATATAACATATGCTATTCATTTCATTCCTTTGGGTACTTGACCAGTCGCTAGAGCCCAATGCAATTTAAAAGGCATTAAAAGGATAGCAGAAATTCCAGACCAATTAAAGAGCTGATAATGAATAAAACTGCTGTGGAAAAATAACCATCTTGCGACCAGTATTAGCTAGAAAATTTCTCCATTATCCTGCTGTATTTCAAGGCAAATGACTAAACCTTTAAAATCCCTCACGAGTTTTCAGCAGTTGAACATCTGGAATTCTGAGAAACTTCTGAAGAGGAAAAAACTATTTCTTTTTTTAGTAAGAAAACCATCACTTATTTAAGCTGTAACTTGCACAGTCCCTAGAACCTGTAGCATTTTTGCAAAGTAGGATTTTTATCTGAACAGAGGCTCACTGTACTTTATCTTCAGACTACAATTGAATGGTTTTTGCTAAAGAACCTGTGACAGGGGAGTCGGTCAGTTTCTGTGGTAAGGAATAGTTCACCCTAGAGATCAGCAATAGCACCAAAAAGAATTTTAATATATATAATGCCAAACACTAGAAAAGCACCCTGAGAAAGGAACATAAGCTGTTCCTTGCTCATCAGGACCGTGTTTTCAGCTAGGTGAGAAAGGAATTGAGACTAGAAAGCTTAAGTTTTCTAAAAATGTCGTCCTTAGAACAAGTATTAGAAAATGCTTTCCTTAATATAAGCTGTCATTTCATACTGAAAAAACATATAACTTCATATTCTGATCAATTAAGGGACTTCTCACTGCATAGTAATCTCTGCATCTCAAACAATTCATGTCCTCAACACTTAATCCTCATATGCTTTACAACAATTTAAAACAAAGACCTTGGTAAAATTGTGTGTGCACAGGACCATAAAACACATAAGTTGGCCATGTATCATCTTGACAGAGACAAAATGTGCAAATACGAAATATTAGATGAGATATACCCTTTACTGTAGGAAAAAGGAATTTCTGGGAGTGTTTCCTGACCTTCTAGTTACTGACACAAACCTGGATACTGACCACAAAAAACTGAAGGAGCCATATTTTTTCCAGGGAGCATTACGTCCCAGACAACCTTGCTGTATTGCTTCTGGAAGACAGACAGAAGGCAGGCATTTTGATGTTATAAAAATAAATAAATAGCTTTCCACAGAGACTTGTCCTATGTTCTACTAAGACTACCTTCATTACCTTATACTGGTGAAGCAGCCTCAGCAGGGGAGGACTTGAGTTTTGATAATGGTTCCTTTGGTTATTACAAAAGGAGAGCATAGGACCTTACACACAATCACATTTGTGCTTTCACACAACTTCCTAACAGTTTCAACTAAAAAAAGAAATAATTAATTCACCTGAGACCAAAACTGAAATTATCACATCAAAGGAACTGATCTGAGAGTTAGAAGTACAATAAACAGTTGTATTTTCTGAAAACATAACTGGAATGATTATCAACGAATAAGTTGAGTCTTGAGTCTTACTACTGCAAAAGACACCAAGTGGAAGTTCACCAATAAAGGAATACTATCGGAAAGACAGAACACATGTACATAAATCTGAGAAGTATGATGGTTCTGCAATGTTAGAAGAAGAGTCATACTTGTACGATTTTTTCTACTTGTCTCAATATTGATAGTCTTCTGCTGTAACTGTTTCTAAAACACATAAACCTGGAAGTTGACTATTAACTGAAAGCTTAATGGTGTAAAATAGAGTGCAGTTCCCTCATTTCTCATTGCTGCCTGAAGGATGACAATTCTTCTTCCTCTTGCTTCAGAAGCTGGAAGCTCTCTGTTCATTTGTTACGATTTCCCAGGAGATCAAGGGAGACAGAAATTACACTGTCATGACTGCAGCTCTCAATATTTTCTTTGTAACCACAGCATCTCAGATTTCAGATTTGCTTTTTAATGCTTGCTAGTGACCCACATCAATGCAGTTCAAAGAAAACATAATTATATAAAAGTCACTGCAGAGTCCAAATTAAAGATCTCATAATTGATGTGAATGACAGGTCTATCTATAGCAGAAGGCTTGAATTGCAAGTCTGCTTCCCCTTAAACTAATGGTAGACTCCTCCGTGGTCTCAGCTTCACTTTTTATTGTTAAAATTAGAAGATCAAAATACACTAGTTAGCAAAGATGTTTTGGACCACATTCATCTCTGAAATTACTCCCCTAACTTGATAAATTAAGAATAAACATTTTTGCTTTAAAAAAAAAAATCACAGTAATTCTAGTGTTTTACTATGAGAAGTGCCAGCTGTTATTATACAGACAGGCAGTGAATTCAGAATTAGAAAAGTAAAGATTAAGCAACAGCAAGAAATGAAGGATTTAAAACACTGTCTTGCTAGCTGCTTGTTGCATAGATACCATGAACCAAAAAGTACAACTGGCCTAAGCTAGTATATATATCATGGTCACTAGCCTTTAATTTCCATGGGTAGGGAAAACTTTTAAACTTGTTTCTATGTGACAACACTCAACATAATTGCAAAGATGGTGACAATTATCACCAGCACAGGAAAGCAGAGCAGTAAAACTACTTTCGCATACTAAAGTAAAATTTTACAAAGTAGCGTGGAAATGTTTTCCTCAGCAGTTCAGAATCACAGGTCAGTTCATTTCAACCAAGATTTTGGTGCCTTGAGTGCAACACAGCCACTGCAGTTGCTACTCAAACTCCACTTAATTTCAGTGTAAAAATGATTTTAAAATCTGGAACTACTCAATGTCATAACCTAAGCAGAACTTTAAGCCCTTCTACTTTAATCATTACTGGACCACATATCACAAGAAGAAAGAAGTTGTCATATCACAGCTGTTACCAGAACAGTTAGCAAAATCCTGTGAAAGAGCAAGGTTGGCAAACTGTAGCAGCCGGCCCTGTGATACTGCCACAGCAAAGAAGAACATAATAAACTTCTTGCAGAAAGAAATACTTGGCACTTCGAAAGATCTAACGTAAGAAATCTATTCCAGCTGAACAGACCAGCTCGGCAAGAAAGTGCAGCTCTATCAAGATTATCCATGCCACTTGATCAATTTCTGATATCCTCTAGGATTTAAAGAACTTTGTATCTACATAAAGCAATGCAGCATCATAACAAAATGTCTCACCTACTCAGTTACTTTAAGTTAGGGATGTGCTAGCTGAAAGACGATGCCAAGCTAATGCAGCTCAACATCTGTCCGAATCCAAGCCAGTTGAACAGACCTAGCACTTGTACCAAGGAAAGCACACGCTTATGCCAAGTTGAACAGAACACAAATGCATAATCCCTAAAGTGTCATGGAAATGCACCCTCAAAGTGAGCTAAATACAGGCTTCTGCATTCCTGCTCTCTGTTTTGTAAGGGACGTTTAATTCAGCCCCTTCCTTCCCACCAGCACAGGCACATACAGTTAACTAATTTGGGAGCGGAAAACTAGATCTTCACCAAACAAGACCAGTTTTCTGAAAATCACAATCACAGTACTGCATATGCATCAGTGTCAGACCAGCAGCAGGTTGGAAACTTCTGATCACAGATGGCTGGGTTTTGCCTTCAGCTTCCTAGGAAGGATAGCCCGAGTTCTTACTGGTTGGTGTATTTTATAGTCCACTTGTAGTTCAGTAAAACTAAGCCCCATATCTGTGTAGTGCTCTCCATGGTTTTAAAATGCATTACTGAATCCCACAGATTCTCTGGTAGGATCACTAAATCTTTTTAATAGGTCACGTTCAGTACATATGAAAGTGTATGTTCCTGATTCGCTAAGTGGACAGATGAGGCAAAGTGTTACTATGAAACCTAACTAAGCTTTCTCTGGTGGTTAAAACACTCTACAAAAATCTTTTAACATTAACCACAAGAAAACTATTACTGCAGTTCATTCAATCAGAATTCTTGCTAATACAGCTGCTTGACTACGCATACTTACAGGCCAAGAAATCACACACTACTGAGTCATTACAAAACCTCTTCTGGAAATGACTGGCTGACAGAAAGGAAACAAAAGCCAAAACTCAATTCTGGATTGTTTAGGGTCCTCTCAAAAAAGCCAGCACATAAAGATTAAAAAGGTTCATACGAGTGACAACAGTAAGAATTTCATTTCTGCCTTATTTTCAGCCTGTTGTCAAACAAAGCTTTCTTGCTGTTCATCAGGGAAGATTTCATCCTTAGGTCTGTAGCTTTGCTGCTATATTTCATCTCAGTGTCAGATACTATATGGAATACACATTTTGCCTTCCACCCATAAATTAATCAAGCTTAAGGATGGCAACAGCTTTGCATTCTCACATGTAGATATTTGTGAGCTTTAGTTGGTAAAACTGAAGAAATTACGTTATTCTTGTTATCTTTCGTGTTGTTTTCTTATTTCCATAATACAATCGCAGAGATCAGAATTAGGCCAAGTGATGCAAAGAAAGTGATTTCAATCTCATACAAAAACATACCACTTATGTCTAATACATTTGCATATAGATTTCAAACTGAAAAGAGAAAGAGGATGATGTATAGTAGGTTTCCAAAGACTACTGGACTTGTTCTCTTTCCTTACGCTATCTTGACCTATGCAGAGTGACTGGTGTTTTAGCGACTGTTATTTTACATTTCTTAGGACTTAAATACTGTTCAACTGATATTTTATACACAGAGCATTAAGTTATCTACTTGAGCAAAGACTTCAAAATCAGGCCTTTCATATGGTATTTTCACCATACTGACAAGGAAGCTAGAAAAACAAGAATTGTTGTATTACCTTGATTATGTCTATGATCAGCTCAGTCTTACTTCTGACGCTGGCCAGTATGAGACCCTGATTGCAAAAGCATAGGGATTTTGAATCCACTTTGTAGACAAACCAGGGTTTGTGTAAGGCACCAAGTCTTCATTTGCTATACAGGTGAAAGTTGTGCAACACATTCTTAAAAAACCCAACATTAATGTAGTATAAAGCTTACTGAAATATATAAAAAAGTAAAATTTAGTTCTGTAGTTAAAAGCAGAAAAACCTAAAAAAACTCATCTCCTATGTCAGTTTAGGAGTAGCTGTCTTCCAGACGGCTCTAAAGTCTACTACTCAACTATTTACCAATTCTGCTTCTAGATACTGGGAGCAATATTTTACAGATCAGAAGATGGACTGGGAACCTACTGAAGTGAGAAGGTAAAGTGGTACATAGTATTTGTGGTAGAAGAGAACACTATGGCAGACTTAACAGGCCCTGCAGAACCCAGTCTTGTCGACAAGAATGAACAAAGAAAGGTCATGGGTGGAAAGAACTGAGGAAGGCTTCAGAGAAGACTGTTCATAGGAAGTACATGTATTAGAAAAGGCAGTCCTTCCTAAACTAAAACGTGGAGCTATACAACAAAGTCTGAATATCTGTGCATGTTTTTGTGCCTCCTTTAGGCTATAACCACAGTGACACAAAACTAACAAGTTCTCAGATCCAACTTATGAGAAAGATGTCTACATTATTGTCCTGGTGAAGTCAACACTAGGAGCTCAAATAATGAACTTTTTTCAAAACTGCTTTAAGTGCTACTGTCTGTGAAAGCCATTGTGTCATGAAGACTTTAGTCCTTTTTAGGGACACGGTTTTGGTTTGGTTTTGGTGGTTTTGGCAGTGTTAGATTGATCGTTCAACTCGATGATCTTCAAGGTCCCTTTCAACCTAGACAACTCTATGATTCTATGATTTTCCATGATGCTTGTAGGTTGTTCCCAGTTCCTACACATGAATTGCCTACAAAAGTATGACCCCATTTTAAGGCACCAGACCAACTGAATTTATTTCAGTTTTCTACTTTTAGTTATAGTAAGACCTACACTAGACTTCATGTTGCATTGCAGCATACTATATTTGGATATATTTACCATGTTCTACAATTCAGTCTTTCAACTTGATAAAACGGGAAGAAGATCACAGAACTGGAAAAAACATACTGTTTTGATATTCCAGGTGAATTCAGAGTGCATATGAGCAAAAGGAGGGTAAAGGAAAACATGACAAAGGTGAACATCTTAATTATTTGTAACAGACAGTAGTCTTACACTTTTGAAATAAGGTGTTTCTTGAGAATTCTTGTGGCAGACAGGAAGATCGCTGCTGTAGGTCTTGCAAATCAGTACAAGAAAAAAGTAAACAAAACCAGGCATAGCTTGTCCTAGTGAAAGGAGATGGGAACATTTTGCACAGAGATTACATTTTTATTTGATTAAAACTTCAACAGTGCTCATGGCATTAGACCATTTAATTAATTTACCGGAAGATTAGTTTCAATGCTGTGCCTTTTAATAGAAACTTAACCTGCAAGTCAGAATTTCTGAAATGTGCAAGACAACTAGCATATTTCAAATACCAAATTTACTCTTATTTAATGAAGCACATACATAAATCTAAAACAATCTCATAAAAATCTATTGAAAGCAGGAACAGTCTGTGTTAGCAGAAAAAGAGGAGTTACTGTTAAAAGCAAAGCTGAGAGAGTAATGTTTTTCCTATTCTTCAGTGTTCTGACATGAAAAAATCCATTGCAGATCCCAATGAAATCAAGACTTTACAAGTGTTCACAGAACATAAGGAGAGGGAAACTCTTGTCCTAGAAAACTCTGATTTGCAGCCAAGGTATTCACTGATGAATCCAGATGCAAATACTTGCTAGCTAGCTAGATGCAAACCCTAGCTCTTAACATCCAAGCTACTGGCCATACAGGCAGCACATTTGCCTCAGTACTTCCTTGTTGATGAGATTTCATACATTAACAGATGAATACTCATGAAGCAACAAATACTAGGAGCCGCACCCTGAAAGCAAATAATTTAGAGATCAGAGCTCAAATGCAAAATAGCAAAGTTCAGGAAAAAGATCTTATTTCTCAGTGTGCTGTTGATAGTGGTTCTTTTTATTTTTTGGCTCATAGACAGTAATTTTCAAGAAATAACAAGAATTGTGCTGTGTCCCACCATGGCTTGTGCACACAGAAGCTATGCAAAATACACTGTTGTCAAGCTACACACGGTAAGGAGGAATGAAAAGAAGGACATTTGACAAAAATCTCTCATTTGCAAGAGAAGTTATGCGTCCACTTCACATTCTCTTTGTTAATAAACACAGCTAAAAGGACTTGACAACTGTGCAGGGTTCCTTTCCAGTAAGTGGGGGGCGTATGAGAACATACATGATTCTTAAATTTTCTGTCTCAAGTCTTTGTATTTGCTAGCTTACTCTTAAATACATTCCATACCAGTTCTGCCCCTCTTCTATATTAGAAAGTTAGATTAAATGGTAAGTGAATATATTTCTTGGTAAGTTTTAATATCAAGTGACAATTGGATGATGCATAAATAATTCCAACATGTCTTAACCAACTAAGTGCATGGTGTACCACTGCCACAGCATACAACTGTTGGTAACAGCAATTATTATCAAGCATTAAAAAAAAAAATAAAAAAAATCCATCTCACTGGATTCAGAAAATAGCAAAATGGTTTAGATGCTATGTTCGGTTTCCCAGACAACTTAGGAGAGCCACTGTCACTCTGTTTTATGGTAGCTTACCTCAGAAGAGCACCTTTCCTATCAGAAGGGAGACAGAATCAGGTACAAAGAAAATTTTTTGTTAGATGAGGAAATAAATATACAAATCACAATTAATACCATGTTAAGAGTTTAGGTTTGAAATGGAAGTCTGATAATTCTAAGTTATGATTCCCATAACTAGAAATCGCATTTCCCTGTCTCTGTCCCGAGACTGGATAGCATCTGCTTGCAGCTTCACAGTGAACAGATGAGGAACTTCTGCTCTAAAACCCACCTGTGAACTCCTAAAATATGACAATACTATGTCTCTTATTTGCTGAACTTCGCTGGGATGCAGAGGAGACCGAAATGTACTGTTTCAGTAAGAGCCAATACAACTGAATCCAGCTTGAGTATTTACCCCACTGTAACCTTTTGTTTAGCTCTTGAGTGCCCAATTTCTTCTCTCCCTGGGTAAACACTGTGCATAAATGTGAAGTGATCATCTACAGCAAAGTCTGAGAGTGCGTCTGGTATTTCCACAAAGGTATGTTTGTAGAACAGAAAAGGTTTCATGCTGCCTTCCTTTGCTCTGAACCTATGCTTTGTTCAGCCCTGAGGAAGCAACCTGGAAAAAGGTCAATTTGCAAAATATGGGAAGTAAGTTCTTTATGATGCAAAGCATTAATAAAAGCAGAACTGCCAGGTGGTAAATAAGCTTAATGAGGAAATCATACATATCTTGAGAAAAAACTCCTGGGCACAATGCACAAAAACAGATAATGAAAATCCCAACAGTCAGTCCACATCTTTTGGCTAACATTAAGTCTATCCTCATTAAGAACAAACCTTTAAAGAAAACTCTACACTAAAAGTTTTAAATTCTGTTAGATGAGCTAATGCTTTTTTCAGTTGTCTTCCCCTATCCTTTACAAAAATCTGCATAAATTAACTTCACACTGTGTTCAACAAACACGCATAAGGATGATCAAAAGAGTGTATTTTATTTCTGCATAAGCTGCGAAATTCCCTTGATTACTTGGGCATTCTAAGCATTTGAAAATGAAAGACATTTCACCCATGTGCCCAAATAGGTGACAGAACCTTTGACACCAATGATCTAGGGAGGTGCACAACATACTAGGCAGGCCTATTCCAATAAACTGACAATTTCCTTTTACAAAACTGCTCAGCCTCAAATGGTATATAGTAACTAGCATAAGGGGTACTTAATAGTTCATCAACACAAGGAAATGCAATACCTTGGGTTCCATGGGTAAAGAAATAGTTAAATACTTACAACCATTCATTGCTTGACCTTTTTATGCTAGCACTTTCAAGAAAGGGGCTAATCTGTATTAAATCTTTGGGAGACTTGTGATGTGCTTGTTCAGAAACCGTATCATTTTACCTATATACTAACATTGTCACACAGCCAGTCTACTGCTCAGGGCCATAAGGAGCTTTTATAACCTCTACTTCCTCATCTCCTAAAATCTGCTCTGATTTTCAATTTCAGAACCATTTTTGCAATGGACAAATACTATGTCTTAGGGCCACTTGAAAATCATCTCCAAAAATACACTACCTAATCTTAGGGCAGGATTGTACATATTCTATTCCCTTCATAAACTTGAAACACAGTAATCAATTCACAATATGTAAATCAGCTCAGATTCTCTGATGCACTATAGCTTATCTAGGTAAAGAATGGGTTTTTTTTGTCTCAAATATGCTTCTTGCTATTTCTGAGCAACTACCTCTTCTTTGTAATCGATGAGACAATCACTATTCACTCTCTCCAAACTAATATAATTTTTTAGACATTCATCCTACTCCCTCCAGTTGTCTCTTTTCCAGAATAAATGGTGCTAACCTACCAAGCCTTCACAATTTAAGTTGGAAAAAAATGGGACATACAAAGCTGGTCATAAATAAGCTACTTAACACTGCAGTTCTTTGGGGATTAAAATCGGGGGTCTTCAGGCCAGAAAACTCTACAGCTACAAGACTACTGTTTTACCCAGGAAACAGTCATTCAAATAAAAAGCAACCTACTTAAACTATAGTTGAAAGAATAATGCAGAGCACAAACTTTTAAAACATCCATTAAAACATCTCAGAGGGTTGTCATTAATGAGGCAGTGTCAAGTTGGAGGCCTGTAACCAGTGGTGTCCCCCAGGGGTCAATACTCAGTCCAATCTTGTTCAATATATTCATCAATCGCTTGGATGAGGGGACAGAGTTCCAAGTTCGCTGACGGTACCAAACCGGGAGGAGTGGCTGACACTCCAGAGGGCCGCGTTGCCGTCCAGCGTGACCTGGCCAGGCTGGAGAGCTGGGCAGAGAAGAACTTAATGCGGTTCAACAAGAGCAAGCGTAGGGTCCTGCACCTGGGGAAGAAGAATGCTAGGCACCAACACAGGTTAGGGGTGGACCTGCTGGAAAGCAGCCCTGAGGAGAAGGATCTGGGGGTCCTGGTAGACAGTACACTATCCATGAGCCAGCAATGTGCCCTTGTCGCCAGGAAGGCCAATGGAATCCTGGGCTGCATAGGGAAGAGTGTGGCCAGGAGGTCGAGGGAGGTCATTCTCCCCCTCTACTCTGCACTGGTAAGGCCACAACTGGAATACTGTGTCCAGTTCTGGGCTTCCCAGTTCAGGAGAGACAGGGGACTACTGGAGAGAGTCCAGCGTAGGGCAACAAAGATGATTGAGGGATCGGAGCATCTCCCCTATGAGGAAAGGCTGAGGGAGCTGGGACTCTTTAGCCCGGAGAAGAGAAGGCTGAGGGGAGACCTTATTATTGCTTATAAGTATCTAAAGGGTGGGTTGTGAAGGAGAATGGAGCCAGACTTTTTTCAGTGGTTCCCAGTGACAGGACGAGGGGCAATGGGCACAAGTTGCAACATAGGAAGTTCCATTCAAACACTAGAAAAACTTATTTACAGTTCGGGTGACAGAGCACTGGCACAGGCTGCCCAGGGAGGTCGTGGAGTCCCCTTCTCTGGAGGTTTTCAAGACCCGCCTGGATGCAGTCCTGAGTAACGTGCTCGAGGCAATCCTGCTTTAGCAGGGGAGTTGGACTAGATGGTCTCTAGAGGTCCCTTCCAACTCTGAAAATTCTGTGATTCCATGAAAACGCTTCCTTGAAGCGTATACAGATAAACACCACATCTTCGTATTTGGTTGACATAGGCGAATTTCTTACTAAAGTAATTATTAAAGGGTTGACAAGCCTGCTAAAGCAGAGGGTAAGTAAACACTTTTTGTAAAATTGCAGAATTGTATCATAGGAACTTCTAGATTTTAAATACACAACTTGAGTGTTGGAAATATTCTGATGGCAATGGTGATAAAATAGCTTGCAATTTCTGGCACTTTTACTATCATAATCCCTTGAACTGCTGACTTGCTACTTTTCCAGAGTGTATGCTTTTATGAAATCCATTAGTGACAGACTGGGGAAAATTTTCCTTGGAGTAATAACCTGCACCCCCCCACCCCCAATCCAATTCTCAATTCAGAATTCAGTGAAGATACAATTTTAAAAAAGGAAACGGAGTTGAGAAAGAGAAATGAGGAGATATCTAAATGGCTTTAAATAAAAACACATTTCTGTTCATTCTCAATTTCACAACTAAATGGCCTGTGACAAATGCTCAGCATACATAAAAGTTCATAATCCTTTTAATAACAATTTGCCTGCTGTTCAAGCCCATTTTATTCTTTGGTTACTGAAGATATTTTGGAAAGTATCAAAATCATAAGAAACTAATTACATTGTTTTGTTGGCACAATCCATTTTTTATGTCATAGGGTGTGAAACTGCTAAAATACTAAAACTGGAAATTCAAGGAGGTTATCACACAGAAAAAGAACTCTGAAAAATAAATTAGGGCCTTCACTATCAGTTTCATATTCTTTTAGTTAGCATTAGTTAGAAAGGAAGTATTTAGCACAGAAATCCAGTCTGGAACAAGTTTTTTGTCTTCAGTTAGCATTTAACCTGAACAATAGTCTGCAGCTGAGATGATCTTGCACCTATTGCACAGTTTGAGATAGTTTTGCACCTACCACAGCTAAGAGTTTCAAAAAAGGCACTCAAGTGTCTGCAGGAGATAAAAGCAAGGAACTTGGAAGTTTATCACTTGAAAAACAAACCTCTCTCTGATAGTACAAACTAAAAATGTTTCACTGGAAGAGAATACTACATCTTATCAGAAAAAATTAACCTCTCTGAAATTCTGAGTCAGCAAGTCACTGAGATTTCTACCAAATTCATATGTTCACATTCATTAAACCTCCTGATTATCTTGTTCAATTACATCCTTAGAGGAATTAAGGATTTAAATAATAAGTTTTTAAAACTAAACACCTAGTGGGACCATCTTAAATCAAAAACTTGTAGAACATAGAGTTTGAAATGCTGAAATCTCTCTCCCCAAACCAGAAAGAATCATATAATAGGCAGAGGACAGCACGTAGCTACTTAACAACTTCACTTTTTTTCCATCTTCAACAAACAAACAAATCTACGAAGAAAGGCAACTAGCAAGATCACCCAAAACAAAGAAAAGTGGCCACAGATATCTTCAAATGTTTTTTTTTTTTTTTCATCAAGAAAATCAGAAGGAAATAAAGAAGCTGCTCAATTCTAGACCTTGGTCTGATCTTTTGGTTTGCTTCATTACACAATGTGTCAATTATGTCTCATCTCTGTCATATTTTCTCAAAGGTTTCTGGTTTAGCAGATAACGCTAAAACATTCATGAATCTCATTAAAATTTTTCCTAACTTTTTATTACAGCAAGCTTTTCACCAGACAGGCAGCATATGGCTTCAGTATGGACTAATACTTAATGAATCCTGGTTTAATTGGCTTAATCCTTTCCCCCACTCCCTGTACTAGTTAACAATCTATGCACAGATCAGATTTTCTTGAAATAATTTGTCTTTCGAAATTAATCTGAGAATCAAAGTTAATTTTCTACTAGAAGCTAAAAAGGCAAACTGTTTATGGCAATTATTCAATGTTAAACTCATTTGAATTACAAAGGGTTCTGAAATTTCCCAACTTGGAGGTCCAAATGTAGGCAGCTTGATCTATGCTTAGGTATCTAAATTAATGGTCTGGCTTTTCAAATATGCTAAGTAAAATTATTTTATTGCCTAGTAAGGCTTAACTAATTAAATCTTGCACAAACAATATTTCTGAAGGGTTATGAAAGTGGCAAATACTTGGTTTTCATTTCCCAAATAGCTCACAAAAAGAAGAATGTTATTTTTATGTTCTTGTATTAAAAAGTAACATAAGTGGCTTTATACTCCCAACATAAATAAAACATGAAACAAAACAGTAAAACCACCCATAACATCAATGAAGTTGTATTCTGAAAACCAAAACATCCAATTCAAATGAATAATGAAAGCACAGTTTTTACGCCTACAGTATTTACTTATAGATCATCTAATTTCCTCCTAGGTCTAATGCGGAAACTGGAAGCTGCTACCATACACAATCAATAATCCTCCTAGAAGCTTAGTGTGAGATATAGGAGACATTGCCAAAACTAGTCAGCCAGAAATTAAATTCATTTGGGTTTTTTGGTTAGTTCATTTTTTTAAAAGGAGAAAGCAATACCAACATGTTCCAGCATCCCTCATTTAGCTTACTGACCTTTCCTCATGAAGGATGATGTTCAAATCTTCTAAAGCTTTGTTTGACTGGCTTGACCTTATTAACATGATTTGAGCTTGGAGAAGAAGCAACAAAAAATTTTGGAGCTTATGATTTCTCTGAAGTGTTTGTCACAATACAGAGGGCAAGTTCAGCTTATCAGTCTTTACTGCTATTAAACATGCTTTGGGCCCAGAAGAAGGTCGAGTCATTTTGTCTGCGGGGTAAGAAATTATCTGATTGCATTAGAAAGCGGAATTCCAATAAAAGATCACATCTGATAAAAGGTACACACATTCTTCCTCGGAACAGCAAGAACCAGAAACAAGAAGATTCAAATATACAAGACACTGCACATTTTAGCTACTGCTGTTCTTTGACAATATGGCAAACATCCAACTATGTGAAATAATTTAACTGGACCTCTTAAATATTAACTATAGAATCCAGCCAGTATTTTCCAGATTGTGTTCTTGAAGTCAAGCCTAGAGAGCTACTCTTCTAGAAGTAATCCAGCCTGACTCATTAAAAAGATAACATTTTTAGAGAACGATCAGAATTGTTCACCATAAAAAAGTTGCACGAGGCACCCCCAAGAATAAAAGCATCCAAAATTCTGAAATTATGACTGGAAATTTAGGTCTAGTTCCACCTTTAGGTACACTAATAAAACAGTTTTAGGCATTTGAATAAAAACAGCTTTCAGAGGTGAAAAGATGATAAATCTGAAAATAAGTATTCAGACAGAATTTTTCACCTTTGTTAGTATTAAAACACTGTTGGTATCTCACAGAAAAATTACATTTAAGTGATAATTGCTTCCCTGTTATTCTACAGATTAGCTCAGTTCAACAGTATTAGATATTTGCCCTTCTAAAGGCTCATGACAGATTAAAACTTCTCCCTGGTACTTTTAAGTTGCCTCTAAAACCTTCAGATATTCTCTTTGGATCTCATGTTTACACAGTATTTGCATAGCGTGCTCACACTGTGTTTGTTCTCTGACTGACAAATCTCTTGTGATACAATCATTGTTAGGGTTTTATTCAGGAAACATTTTTTCCCCTTGAAGTATTTCTATATTCATGGCCATTTTGCCTAATTTATGCTATGTTTTTTTTTTCCTCCACCGTGTTCCAAATCATAACTTATGTCTATCCAGCATGGACAGCACTGTGTTTAAAATGCGGAACTATTTATCTTTCCTATCTGCCTGTCTGCCCTCCTTTTCTTTCTCTAAAAAGCAGTACTGCTGCACAAAAGTATCTGCTACACAGTTCAAAAAAAACCCCAAAAAGTAAAGTGCTACAGAGAGTTTGGGAAGATGTGAAGCGAGGTAGAAATTATCTCATCTCAGTTCAGGGGGGAGGGCCACTCATTTGGAATGGGTTCAATGACAAAGTCACAAACTAAATCTTAATACTTTTCATTTCTCTCAGCAAAAGCCAAACATCTTTTGGAGTCCAATTACCTTTCATATTGTTCTTGGATATTGGCACTATTGGAAACCCTTTATAAAATTGGTCATTCACCCAGTATAACTGAAAAGCTTCCCATCTAGTTACTCATGATACAGGACACTGATTGCATTGAACTTTGGGACATTTTAAACATTTTCTATGATGTCATCTATAAGTAAAACATCTCAGCAGACTTTAGAAAATCATAAAAGAAACTTTTAATTAAATCATACCTTGCAACTAACTTCTTGAAAGTGAGTAACCTTTCATGAAGGTTTTTAGTGGAGATTTTGCTGAACCACTTCAGAAAATCATCTCAGAATGAACACTCACTATTTCTGTGGCAACCCACCATTTGCGTGATTACCCAGAAGAGTATTTTAAACATCTCACAGACAGAAGCTGGTAATGTATTCCAAAACAAGGAGCTTTTTACTGATGGCTGGCAGTGAAGTGTGTTCCTCCATACCTATTTTAACATCTACAAAAATAAACTTTTCCAAAATATTGAAAGTAACAATCTAACTCACGAATCTATCATGTTCAAAGAACTCAGAATAATTTCTCAGCAGGTTTAAAAAGCCTCAGAGCTCCTACCTTACACTAAAATATCTGACCTGTTAATACAGTTCATTCATTCAAAAAACATAATCACATCTTTCCTTTGTCCCTGAATTTTCCACTTTTTCTACAGTCACTTAAATTTCCAAGTTATTAAAGTATACCTCCTAAGTGTTGAGTGATAGATCTGTATGCACATATAAGTTCCCCCACCACTGGACTATCTAGAAAAAATAAATATTAAGCATTATTTGGAGAGCTTTAAAGCCAAATGCAAGGACAAATTCTTAGATTTGCTGACAAATTATTGCTTTAATGTTATTTTCTCAAGCTTTAAACATAAGCTGTGCACACCTCTTCTCTCTGCAAGGGAAACTCAAGCACTAAAAGTGAAGGGAAATAATAAGATTTGAGCCCAAAGAAGAAGGTAGCCTATTATCTTGAAATAGCTATAATCTTCAAATCTTGGCAATACTTGCAAGGGGAGAGAACTGCCAAAAATCAAGTTAGGAGATTACACCGACTACTTGATACTAATTTCAATTCTGATTAAATGGCAAGCCCAAAAATCAAGCAGGGACAAACATTTCAAAAAATCAACATAAACTAGTAATCACGCAAAAGTACAAAGGACTAATCAGAAAAATTCTGCTGATTTTGTTTTGTTTTGTTTTTTTTAAATAAAGGGGAATGACCCCCTTTACTGGGGACCTTTATATATCATATAAATCCGATAATGAAGTAATCTGTTGGCATTTCCAAGGACGGACAGTGAACAAGAAGGAATATAGATGAATGTATAACTCTGAACAGGAGGATCAAAAATCAGAGTCATTTTTATTTATCCAGTGAAACCAGGTTTGCAGTATCTATTACACTTCATTAAAACTGTTCACAGGACAAGAGCATGAGATGCCCTGCTGTTTCTGATTATTAGGACAAGGCTAATAGCTATCTTTGTCTTCTGTCGCTCACTTGGATGCTGCAATTATCCTGGCCAATAGGACTTGAAAAAGGATACCCATTCTTTTAGAAATCTGAAGCACAGTCTACTGGTCTGGATAAGTACACTGCTTAAAAATTGACAGATCCAACCATAATTGTTCAATTTGCTGAGCAACAAAAAGATCTGAAGCTGAAAATAAACATTTGACTCCTGCTTCACTGTCTTTTGTACCCTCTACCAAGGAACACAATAATGGATTGTGTCCTCAACCTGAGTTTATGTGTTTTCCTGTAGCTACTCTCTAATTTAAATCCTTCACTTTTACCTGTTTTTCCACTAAGATCTAGAAAGATCTCAAGACATTTATCAGCTGGGCTTTCAAATGAGATAGCCTAGATTTCTAATGAACAAATAAGAGAAATAAAGGTTAA
Source organism: Ibidorhyncha struthersii (assembly GCA_013398815.1). Taxonomy (NCBI): domain Eukaryota; kingdom Metazoa; phylum Chordata; class Aves; order Charadriiformes; family Charadriidae; genus Ibidorhyncha; species Ibidorhyncha struthersii. The sequence continues at coordinate 386,501 of VZSZ01006175.1, read as the reverse complement.
GAGAGAGAAGGAAAAAAAAAAAAATTATTTCAGACTGCTTCCCAATGCTGATGAAGTACAAAACAACCTACCTACTTAAAAACCCCAAAACTTCTTGTTCCCTAAAGATATCATTCCGATATCGGATAAATCACCCACCCTGGTCACCTCATAAGAGGTAACAATACCTCTTATGATTTTGAACTTCGTAAAATTTTTAGCACTAGGTATTTGATGATAGCTAACTAAATTATGTGTGATACTGTTGTCTTGAATATAAACTCTGAAAGTTGAGAGAAATAGAGAGATATATTGAGAGAAAAAAGTACAAGAAAGTTGCTTTAATGATTTTTTTAACTCTCAGTGTTTTCTAAATACAATCTGCCCTATATAGTTGATTTGACTGCAATTTATACTAATGAAATATTTCCACAACATACTGCTTTTTGATAAAAAAGCTTGTAGTTAAGAGCATAAAAGTGATTAAAATGAAGTTTCTGGTTGTGGCCTGAAGAAAGCTTTGTTGGGCCGCACCCAGTAATAACACTGAGAGGGTTGTTTTTTTTTTTCCCCTTGCACTGCAATAGAAATAACCTGTCATGGTCAAAAATGTTCTTAGATACTAAGTGTTGCATTTTTTTTTCCTGCTAAAGAAAGCTAATTCTCATCCACACCAATAAAAAAAATCCCTCCATAAATTATGGGCAGCCTCAAGCTAACTCCATGTACCATAAAAACTAAATGAGAATACTAACTGTCAGGTACTAGATGTCTTCATGTCTTAATCTATGGTAATTTGCCTTCTGGTTGTATGGTCCAACAAATGATTTAAAATCAATTTTATAAGGCTGCAACAGTGGTTTTGTACAGCCTTCAGTTCTTGATGGTAAACTGAATTTAGAAGCAATTGCCACTCTCTTGTCATGCAAATCCAAGTAGTATTAAAAGCCAGGGTTTATGGGTATTGTTTTGACTGTGTATTTAGGAAGCTGAATTAAATAGTATTTTTAATTTTAAGGATTTGGTGTTTAATTTGCACATACCTTCTACTAAACTTAATTCTAGGGCCATGCCACGTTTGCCTGTCTTTCAGAAATTGAGACTTGGAAAGCCACTCTACTAAAGAAGTTAAACTAAAGATGCAGCATAAAATTAAGCAAACTTGCTTTTTGGGGACCTTGCCAGTAAAATATTTTTCTTTATCAGTATTATGCTATTGGAAAAACAACCCAACTTAATTCTCTTAATCAACTTGTACCTCCTAATAGCTTCAGATATAGTTCAGTCATTATGAGACCCCTTAACCTTCCCTTCTGACAGCAGGACAGTTAGTATAATCAATTCCCTTTTCTTTACAGAAAGGACAGCTGTATTATGATGAACAAGGCATAGGTTTTTTTCTCTCTTATAAAAATATCCCTGACTCAAGTTTTTCCACTCTCCATGTAGGCTCCACAGTGAGGGTGTTAGAAGCCACGGCATTAACTTAGACTGGAGAGGTTAATTTCCCACTGTTGATACTAATAAATGAAAGTATACAATTAAATTATATTACAACTAAAAAAATGTATTTTCACAGCAGTGACAGAACAAAACTTGCAGGCAGTAATTCCAATACCCTACCCCATTGCTTCAGTCTTCACTACACCTTGCATTCTCTGCTTCTTTCATTCCCTACTTTAATTCCCTTAACTAGTTGCTTTCCAACAATACAGCACAATTAGAGGTACTGCATTGTGCTCCATTTCATTTCTGCTAACACAACAGCTGTAGTCACATTCTGTGAAGCCAGCTTGATCATCTTCTTGGATTCCCCAAATCTTTGAGAATTACCGGAAGAGGTTGGACTAATTAATGCCTTTCACCATTATTGTCCGACACTTCCTTATTCATAACTCTGGAATCTTGCACATCTACAACTATTTCATGCTTTTTTGCTCCTGGTTTGTTAACTAAAATTCTAAAATCAACTGCTTTCTCAGTTCAGCCTCTTTTTCTGTGTATTTGATATCTACGCTTGAACAGTGATAAACAAACCATTACAACTACATGCATCGAATACTGTACCATGGTATCTCTTGCTGATAAAACATTTAACTTCCAATGACAGAATCATGAAAGAGTTATGCAGGGCATCTCAAATCGTTTTTCAGTACTCTCTATGTGAAATGGAAGGTCTAAAAATAATTTCCGAAACATACTTCGATAGTGACTACTTAAGGGCAGGTCAAAGTTGTCTTTAAGAAGGATTTTTTCAAACTTCTGTTGCATTTCTGAGTAAGTACCCTGAGTTTATTCTTTTATCTATCCTTTCAATTACATGAGGCTCTTATTGTATGTGGCCGTGCCCTTTATTATAGCTGGACAATTTGGCACAATCTCTGCTTTTCTATTCTGTTATCAAGTAGACAAAATTTTTTTTCCCTTTATTTTAATTTGCAGTTTATTTCTTTGCAAGGCAAAGAAAGTGTTGATCCTGTATGGTTATAATTTACCGAGGATGAGAAAATGGAGGTAGTGAGGATGAATCATGGCATCTGCTGTTCTTTCACTTAATAAGAGAAAACCTGTGGGAAAAATTGGGCAATCCTTAGACAGAATGATCAGTGATCCTTCAGTATGCCTAATTAAATGTTTACTAAGCCCATCAGTAAGAATGTGGATGTACAATAACCTGAAAAGAAGCGAGACATTGAGGTATCTGGAGAAAATAACATTAGTAATCTTTTCTTGCTTTCCTTCATAAGATAGATGAGCTGCTGAGATAAACGCAGGAATTTCATTGAAATTGGGAAGAAATTTAATCTTCTATCTGGGTTTCGTTGAATCTGTTTTATGTGTGCAGGAAAATGGGAGTCACTGTCTGCAGGGTAAGCAGACTGGTTGCTGCTGACAACAGCACACTACAGCTGTTCTTAGCAGAAACCAGGATCCATGAATCCAGTTATTCAGCTGTACTTGAATGGCTGACGACTGCCTGTGTAATATCTTAAAGTAATTTTCATATTTGATTTGATAAAGATATTCCACTTTTACTTCTGTATGGAACCACGTGTAACTGTAACAAACTTAACTGAGGCAGATCTAACTCCAGTTTCAAAGGTAGTTGTCAGGAATTTCTATGTGAATTTGGAAGCAAACTGATGCTTGCTCTATTTTCATGCCCAAAAAGTTATAGTTCAGAACTGGCAGTGCAAAACAGAAGAGGAGAGTAGGAAAGATTGAGATCTGAGGTTTGGATTAACTAAGGTACCTGCAACTTGGATAAAATTGCTTTAGGCACTAAATCCTTTAATTGAAAGATAATCTGAACTGTGTTACTATTTGAACTAATATATTTCGATGATTCACAACTATTTTGAAAGTATTTTGGATGTGTGTCTATTTCAACTTTTCTGCTTTGCAAAGCAGAAAATCGTTACTGCTCTAGTAGGACCCTTTCAGCTAACAAAAGAAGAAACTTGGCTTCATTAAAATTAATGGGGTTGGGAAAAAAAGAGCAATGAGCAGGGAGTTGTAGTGGCTCTCCTCCACACTAGCACCAAAAGGTTTGCTTATTTGCAGTCTTGTAATTTGGGAGTGCCCTACAGCTGCATATACTACTGAAGGATTTCCTCAGCTATACTGTTTACCTCAGCTAGGCTCTCTATCAGTGCAAGTTTCATACTGTCTCAGATACAGTATATGCCTCCCAGAGAGGGAGCTCAAACAGCACACCAAAGCCTCAGCATTGAGGAAGTACATTCTATTGTTACTTGAATGTAAAGGAAATGACAAAAGGAAGAAATTGTTTTTCATGATTTGTTCTTTACTATACCAAGAACTCATTTTTCATAATCTCAAGAGTCATTATTCAAAGTGAAGCATTTGCCTTAGAGTTCCATAAATACTTTCCACACTTACAACATGCTTCAGTCAACTGAAAGTTGTAATAAAGTAAATACCATTTTAAACTTACCTACTATACTTTGCTAAACCTGGATAATATTGAAAAGTTCAGGTAGGGAACTGACAATACATAATTCTGATCTAAGTGAGTCTTGTGAAAACACTGGGGAAGGTACTTCAGGAAGTAATTCAGTAGTCATCATGTAGCAAAGATTAGAATAATTCTCAAACAGCTGTATGTGTTCCACAGGCTTTACTTACACTGTTATCGTTAGTATGCTTGTGGCATATAATGTAGTATCAGGGCAGGCATCCATTAGAACACAAATCTGACAGTACTTTAAACCCAAGAATCACTACGCAACATGTAATATCAGAGTCAGTGTCAACTTCTCACCTTTTTTAGGATAGCTGCAGAAGTGAACTTGCTCAGTAGGGTGTGGCTGTGTGATCCAGTTGCTATCAAGGAAACCTGTTACATGTAAGAACAACCCAAGCAAGCATCTGAAAGGGGATGAGAAATCATTATAATATCTACCCATTGGAAAAAAGAAGCAGTAAACCTAACTTCTTCTGCATCACTGGTTTAGAATAAACCACACAGGGATGAAGACAACCCACAAGAAGGTTTTGCTAATGTAGTATAAATAAAACATACAGCTTAACTTGGATGTCCTAGCTTTCTGTCATATTGCTTGCTAGCTTGCAGTACAGTTGCTAAAAACCTTCTAGATGAGGGTGATGGTTGGACACCAGGGTTTCAAAGCAGCAATAAGAGGGGCACACATGCAATCCTGACATACAGGATTCTACATACGAGCCTTCAGCACCTTCCAACACCACATAATTCAGGGTGAGAGACAGGCTAGTGCTCAAACTTCTAAATTAACTTGTTAAAATTAACTCTTTTTAAAAAAAAAAAAACAAACTCTTGAAAGAGTCTTCTATTGTGGTCATTACCAAAAGTGTAAATTATTTTCTAATTAGAACTACACTGAATAATGACTTTTTCTTTTGACAAGCAAGTAAATAGAAAATCTGTTTGGCAATACTGTATCAGTTCATTTGTAAGTTAACTAATAACACACCCTGCTTCACAAAATGCTTCATAACTATCTAAAAAGCCCTGCATAAACATTGGTATTAGAGATGCCTTTCTGAAATCCAGCTGCAATTGGGTTACAGTAGGTTTTGCTACATTTTTTCCAGTGTTTTGTTTTTGATTAGCAAGAGAGAGTCGTGACCCTGTTTAGCGGCTTAAATATATCTTCCAGCTTCCAAAACTTGGTGGGAAGGAGCACAGCTTTCAAACACCATTAGAAAAATATCACTTTTTTTTCTCACCTAAAAAAGCCCCTAACTGCAGAAGAACTGTAGCATTCTAGACTTTTGATTTACAAAAAAAGGAAAAAAGAAAGCAAACAAAAAGGAACACAGCCAAGCATTTTGACAAGTCTCCACGAGAAGCGTGGCCCCCCACCGACAACCTAGCGGCGCCCGGCGGGAGGAGCTCTGCCGCACCGAGGGAGCGGAAAGCCGCGCTCCCTGCCTGTCTCCCGGGGGCGCGGGCCCGCACCGGGAGTCAGCCCCCCTCACGGCGCCCGGCGGGAGGCGCCCCACAACCGAGCCCCCGACGCCGGCGCTCTCAGCGCTCCGCAAGCGACAGGACTACGATTCCCGGCTGCCCCGGGGAGCCGCGGCGGCGGCTGGGAAGCGTGCTCATTCCCGCCCTTTCTGCTCGGCCGCCGNGGCCCTCCCGCGCCCAGGGGCGGGGAGCGCGGCGCCGGCCCCGCCTGTGGCGCTCGGTGGAGCTGTTCAGCGCCCAGGTGCTGAGTCTCCCCCCGGCTTACGAGGGCTTCGGCGGCGCTCTCTTCCCACCGCTCCCCAGCGCAGCGATGGCTCCGGCGCTCAGCCGCCTCCGCCAGGCACTCTGAGCGCTCGCCGGCCCGCCGCGCCCCGGCGTGGATGCAGCAGGTCCAGGCGCCCCTGGCTCGGAGAGGGAACGCGGCAGGTAAAACCTCTCCCTTCCCGCCCATCCGCATTGCATCCCCGCCCGCCCCTCTGCTCGGAGCCGCCGGCGGGGCCCGGCTCGAGGGGCTTTTGCCGACCCGAGAGCCGGAGGCTGACGGAGACGCGAGGTGGCTGGCAGGGAGCGAGCACCGCGAGGGGGACCACGGGGAACAAAGCGGTGCAGTGCATATGCTTTCTAAGTAGTTTCGTTATTTTAATTTCCGGGGGTGGCGAAGGGAAGAGAGGGATGGCTGGTTAACTGCAAATGTCTGTGCTTAGTTACGTGTAGTGAAAAAAACACCTAAATATATTAATTTGCTCTTGTAATCATGTTCCTATTCTCATGGTTCAGCAGTGGAAAAAGATAAAGGCAGTGTTTGTCATACAGGTAAGGTAGTGCTATAGTCAAGACTGCAAAATGGTTTCCTTGAGTACACTCAGCTGTAGTGCTTGTATAGATTTTTCACAGCAATGATTTCTTACTTATTTCTGTGTGGATTATTAGCCCCACAGACAAGCTAGGACAAGCAGCAAAAGGTTAGAGACAGGCTAGCATACACAGTCTTCCTGTGAATAGGTGTCAGAAAAGGGAGGAAAAAATTCCACTATATTTAGGGCCAAATGACAAATTACATCCTACATGAAGTCATTTACAGCCAAGCATTGTGCTGCTCTGCCTGATGCTTCAGGCTTCCTCTTAGTGCTGGGTGATGAACAGGGAAATGAGCAAGCATATTAAACATGCATAATCAAGCAGCAAGTGTTCTTAAATGCTTGTATGTGTAGTAGCTTCTGCTGTCAAAGGATTGGTGAGTATTCCTTAGCTATCAAAAGACCGTATGTTTTATCCTAGACAGAGTAGGCTGCAGCTGTACTTTTTTTTTTTTTGGTATTGTCAATACAGGTTGACTTACAATTTCTCAGAGTGGCATGGGAAGGGGGAAGCTGGCAAAATGGAAACAGCACTTTTCTCAGGCGTAGATAGTGAGAAAAGTTTAACCTAGGAGACTGCATGCAGCCAGAGCAGGAACTTGCACAGTTTCTATGCTGATTTTGACAAGAAACTGAAGAACCAAATTAAGATTAAAAAATTGTTTCCTTTAGAAAACCAAATGCAGTCTAATTAGCATACTCTTAACATTTTACTTCTGCCCTGTATCAAGAAAGAATTTCTTTGCATATAAGGCATCCCCTGCTCCCCATGTTACTACATCATGTATTAAACCAGAAAAAGAACCGGGAAGGCAATTGCTGGGATCAGGAAGGCAGGTGTTTAAAAGCAAGTTGATGGGACTCACATCAGTTCCCATGTTATTAATGAGTCTCCAGTCTGGATAGAAACTTAGTACTTCCCATATTTCATTGACTTGACTTTTTTTTGTACTAATGATTTTAAGGTTCATGTATGTAACTAATTTCCAGGATAGCATGCATTCAATTTGTCTTATATACAGGCTGTAGTTTAACAGTTTTTGTCCTTTACTGTCATAAAAAGAAGTTGAACAGATTGGATACCATCTCGCAGTCATTACACATCCAAAAACTCTCCTTCCAATGGGCACCTTGGACGTGCAGGGGCATAACATCAGTCCGTTAAAAGTAGCCTTTTAGGAATCAAGTTAACAATTATAATAGCACATTACTGCAAAATTAAAAATCAGTTTGTGTTTGTGACTGTATGAAGGCAAGCTTCCCCCCCAAGCAGAACTGAAAGATTTCCTGACACGCCTCCTCCCTACCTCTGCCTTTTAGTCTCAACACCATAGAAGCCTCAGAGCATGTGATCAGCTATGTGTGATTTAAGCTATGCTATTGAATTTTTTCCACGGTGAACAATTACTTAGATTGACAAGTCAACCATTTTGATCATAATAAATCTAGCTCTGTTTAGTGATGGTAACCGTGGCATACACTGCCTAACCCAGTCTGAATAGCGCACTGTGGCAGTTTGCTTCTAATTTAAAAGGACACTGTTAAACCTTAAAATAGGTTCTCATTTTTGGGTAGGAATGAAAGAGGCTTAATACCAGAAGGACACTGTACACATTTCAGTTGTATATTTTCAGTTGCTGCTGCCTGCAACAGCCCTTGAGATGCCACTAAAATATCAGAAGAGCTAAGCAGCATGCTCTGACCACACCCCTACATTGCCATAATTCATAAACCGAGACTCTGTGCTTGCTGCCACACTTGTATTTTTACCTGGTCAGTTAGGACAAAGACAAAGCTGCTTTATGCTAATTAAGCTAGTGCAGCATTCTTTTAATAGAGCCAATGATCTGGTCTTCCCAAAATAATTTTAAAAGGACACTTCTGTTACCCCGACCTTGTTTATGCTAAAGGCTATGGCAAACAGAACATTTATGCTAATTACTTACATGTCAGCTTGGGCAATAAACAATCAATATTCTTCTGATGTAGGATCCACTGCAACTTTCCCTGTCCAGTTCTAATGTATCCAGCACAGTACAGTAAATCTCAAGTTGCAATCTCTTTGTGGAAATGTTTATTTTAACTTCTATAGTAGACTGCTGAAGTCACGGAAATGTTTCCATTACACTTAAGTAAAACTCTATTTTTCAAAAAGACTTGCACAAAAAAAAGACCTGGAAATATTTTTAACATTAGAGCCACTGTTACGATCACACTATACAGCAATGCAGTAAGGGTTGTTTTTTCTTTAAAGATTAAAAAATCCTTATAAGAACAATCTGTACAAAAATGCTACAGTTAAAAACCAAGATGTGCTACTGAAAAGCAGAGACTAGTGCTTTTTTTATTGCTCTCTGTGTGAGGGAGGGTGACAAGACACATACCTTTATGAAGGAGAGCCAAAGTGCCCTGTATTACCAAAAAAATCATTTAATATGCTGTACTGTTCCCTGGATTGTGGCTGAGATGGCCTATGTATTTTCTACAACTCTAAAAAGAGGAAAAAGAATGTACTGCATAGTGCCAATTTTCTGCTTTAATTCTAGCAATGCTCGGCATTAAATATAACTAGATTTTGCTTATCCCCATAAATGTCATTAAATTGTTAGTATGATACTCCCAAGTCTACCCTTCAAAGAAGATATTTAAATGCAGAATGCAATAAGCAGTTACTGAACCGCTCTCTCTTAAAGAGAGGGCCTGCTAACTTAAAAGGAGTTATCCCAGTGACTTGCTTCAAGTAGCAAGTAATATTCTCAGTAATTTTGAAGCTATAGGTCCTAAATTGCAAATATTTAACTACAGATTTTAAGCATTTGTAGTAAATTCTCCGCAACACTCAGCAGTAAACAGAAGAAAATTGTAGCTGCTCTCTAAGTATGATTGCTATAATCATGTACTTTTATGCACTGCAGGTCAAACTCACTATAAAATCTGGGAAAATGTTAGACTACAGCTGAATTGTGCCATTGTTGTAAAAAGGAACAGGCCATAATTTAAGCTGACAATACAATGATGACAAAGACTTGTGCAGAAATATTCACTTCCATTATATCTTGTCTTGAACAACTAGTTTCTGAGAAACGCGTAGTTTGGGGGCAGTATCTATGTAGAATTGCAACGAATACAAGATTTTCCTTCTTGACTAAGTTCTACTCAGCTTTGTTTCTAGTGCTTGGGATGGAGTTAAGAAGAGGAAGAAGATGGGATAGAGAGAAAGCCCTGCACATATTTATCCACTGGGAAGTCACCAGATTTTAGTGATTCCTCACTTAGTCATGCAAATACTGCTCTTTGATGGCTACACTGTTGGGGTCACTCAGCTTTTACTGTAAAAGCAGGCAGAATGCTGCCATACCTTAATGAAGTGACCAGCAAACATCTTGTTAAGTCAAAGCAGGAGCAAGCAACTTCATGATTATAGAAAATCTCAGTGAAGGTGAGGGAGACTGAGAAATTTCTGTCTTTAATCTTGTGCTCGAAGTATGAGGTTTAACAAGTATACTTAAAGAATAGAAAGCAAGCATGCCATGTGTGAGCTGACCCCAGTCTCCTCAATGGGAGTGGATGCCTGGGCAGCATGCCTGCTGTTCTGTCTCTGTGATGATTATTCCCTCTGGCTGCTGGCCTGCTAGGCTTCAGGTTAAATGTTACGTTGTAGTTTGTATTCTTCACTCACCTGCTATTCTACAGATAGCATAGATAATGTGCCTGGACTAGCACCTGTTCGTGAGAACTGCACAGAACAACTTACTCTGTCAATCTTCAGGTTTCCTTTTTGCTTTTTTGGACACTTGTCTAGGCAGCTATCAAAAAGTTACAGGTCTTTTTTTTTTTTTTTAAACCTCTTGCTACTTGTCCTCAAAAAATGCAACTTGACAAAATTTTCAAATACAGCCATCTTAGGTATGCCATATGAAACACACTGTACCAAATTCTTTACAGTTTCTGAAACAGCTGTGATTTCCATTAGCTTCAGGTTAAGATGGTCATCTTTAGACTGTCGTCTTTAGATTTGGACCCAAGATGTGTCAGACATTATAAAAGAAGAGTCATCTATGCACAACCAATATCCCACTCATAAGAAGTTTAGCCTCTGCCTGTCCACTTAGCTTTATACCTGCAGATAGGGATTATTCTTGCCTATATTTGCAGATAGAAAGCAGCTCTGGTGACATGGTTTGGTCTCTTTGCTTTCAAAGTGCATTAAAATTTCAGCATCACAAATACAGAGGGATAAACACTAAATTGGCATACTAAAAATATGGGAAATGATTCTTAAAGGTGTCCTTTGTTAACGTTCCCACAGCATCTGTTGAAACTTGCACTTTGGAAACTAGCATGTGACCTATGACACAGCTACACAGAATTAGAACAAGATTGAACAAGTCTGTTAGGTTTGAGACATTCAAAATGCATTTTCTTCAGATAATCAAGAGGATGTTTACTCCAGGAATATGTTACCAGAGAATGGGTTACAATTAGAAAACATAAGCTGAGAAGTTCTGATTTAAATCTGAAGTATATAAAGGCTTAGATTTGTATCACTGTCTCATGGGAAAAATACAAAGTGCACTATGAGTTCAGTGCAAACTGCAGAGAGTATGTCCTAGGCACTGTTCTGGGTAGCTGAATGTGATCTTAAAGAACACACTTAAGGAAAAAGTTTAACATGTGTTTACTGTACAATCAGACACACACCCCCACTCCCTTGCTTGCTAAAAGACATCAACTTGAACAGGATTCTATTACTGTTACATACTTTCAAAGTTTAACCACATACAGCTCCTTAAATTTGAAAGCTGAGATAATAAATGCAAGACAAGTATTTTCTCTGTGGTACTTCAGACTTCTGTCAAGTACTGTAACTCAAGCACAATCTATTTCAGTATTAACAATAGCAAAAATAACCTCTAAAGTGAAAAGCCGTATCTGCCACTCAAAAGTACACAAGCTTTTAATATGTTTTAAAAACTGACTCAAGAAGAGAGAGAATCACAAGATTCCATCTGTTCCTCTTGACTATTTCTAAACAAGTTAACATTTGATTAAGAGTTTTGCTTCAACACAGGTTTTTTTGTGGTTTGTTTTTTTTGGTTAGGTTTGGGTTTTTTTGTTGTTGTTGTTCTTTCCCACCTATATTGCGCTTCAAGTACAGTAGAAGCTATTCACTTTTAAGCAGAATGCCTTGCTTTAACCTCCTCTCTGCCAAAAGGAGTTAAATAGTCATTTTACTCGCTTCACTTACTCAAACATCGACAAAGCCATGTTGGAAAAGGGGGTGAAAATCCATAGATTCCTTTAGGGTAACTGCAAAGATGCTAGCAGAAAGATTCACGGTCACTTGCCTCAGGAAGCTGTGCAGCTTTGTTTTCTTTCTTTACTACGCAGTTACCAGATGGAGAAAGGCAGAGTTTAGCCCAGCCTGGGAAGAGACAATATTATTTTTAAAAAATTAGCAGCTATCAGTTGAGGGGCTGTAGCTTTCTATACAGGCTACTCTCCTCATATTGTTAAGCAGAACTGTCTGTCACTGACATTGGAAACAATGAGAAATTCTGTCCCAGTGAGAAATGAGAAGTGAAGTGAAGATACATTCAAATAGCCAGTGGGCCCTGAAACACTTCAAATATCACAGACTGGAAGAAAAACTAATCAGTTCCCGACTCCTCAGCACAGTTACTTCTGTGAAATCAGTACAGCCATATAGATGAGAGATCAGAGTTTCAGAGCTTCTTCTATAAAGTGCTCATCAAAGCCAAACTCCACTGATGACCCTACCAGCAGAAGGACACGACAGGGAAAATCTAGAAAACACAACATAAGCAGTAGGGTCTTATCTGAGCTAAAGAACTGGCAGAGACCCATGAAGAAAGATAAGAATCTTGCTAATTTTATTCTTTCTGTGTGGGCTAGAATATGTTAGTAAATCTATGCAGAAGGTAGAGAGAAATTTATGTTCTCTTGTCCCCATGAGTGAGAGGAAAGAAAGATAAAAATCCATGTTGCAATCTCTTACTGCCTTTTTGACAGATAAAGAGGGAGGAAGAGACCCTGACAGTTACTGCCCATAATTAACTCATGAGCATAAGGATGCACACTTTGCTGACACAAACTGGAGATGAGGACTTTTGCTAGTCACAGAGGATGCACATGCCATCACTTTTTCATGATGAAACTTAAAGCTCTATAGAGCTTTAACTTTAAGCTGCATGTACCCTTCAAAGATGGCAAGACAATGCAAAAGTAAAGATGACTTTATAGTCTAAAAACAGCACTTCATTGTTTCTAGTCCTGGGGAAACTTTTCTTACTCCCACACCAAAGGTGAAAAATTACTGAAAAAAGCCTGTCCTGATAAGGTGCAATTATGTAGATTACTCTAGTTGCTGCCAGGGTAATAGCTATATGATAAGCATACCTTTGAAAGAACAACATACAATGGAAATGAAGCATGAGAAGTTGGCTACCACAGACTGGCAGACCTAATTCCAATGGTATACTGCTGCAAATGGATGGGCATATCTTGGGTATAAAATGGTTTTTACTCACTGAGACAAGGCCCCGAAATTGTCATTTCAGCTACCTTGTTGAACTATTAATTTTCAAATAACATGAAGGACAGAAACAGATAATTGCAACTTCTTAAAAGCAAGCTTTCTGATCACTTCTCAAAACCTCCAGCTCTAGCCCAATATTCTCCTCTTTGTATCTTCCAAAGCAAAAAAGTAATGTATCCGAGGCACATAAGGTGAAAAGGTACAGGCACAGCTAAATCTTTATTGAACACAGAAACCTTTACTGAAAGTTTCTTGACACACAGCACACAGGCTGCTGATGCATACATCAAATTACATTAGTCTGCGTTTTGGTCCTGCAAGGCTATGGAACACAAGAGTCAACCTACAGGTGTAAACACTGCCTTACCAGATCACTAGGTCAGCACAAAATACATATTCCTTCATATGTTCACTGTTTTGACTTTCCAAGCCAGTCTGCGCAAGTAACTTACAACAAGTATGAAGAGTTCATCTCTGCCAGCTAATACGATGCTTGATTTCAGTATTTCATAATGGTAAGGTCCTTCAAATTTAGTTTGTACATTAACCTTGCAGATTTTGCAAACTAAACTTTCTCAGAAAGAAAAAGTTAAGCCCAGTCCTAAATGAAACAAACAAAACCCCACCACATCAGCTTCCATTCAGGTCAATCACTCTCCTCAGGTCTTAATGCTTTTGACTATTATTTTTCCCACTATTTTCTCTCACGCAAACAAGCTTCAAGTGTCACACCAAAGAGGGGACAAAGGATTTTTAATTTGTTTAGTTATTGTAAATAACTACTTCCATTACACCCATTCACACCTTCACCTGGTCGTCTGTAGCAGCTACCTACAATTCTTAGAAAAGGTTCTATAACACACCCACAAAGAAAGCTTTCCTCTATGCAATCTCAGTTTCAAATGTATGTATTTCTTTCCTGTAGATGCTAGGAATATCCTGACAGATGGAAAAATCAGTAAACAGCTTCAACCCTGGAAAGGCTGCATATTAACTCTATGTCAAACAGAGATTACAGCTCTAATTTCATAATCTGCCTCTGAAGAGCTACTTCCAACAATGTTGCAGGGCTCAGCTCCAGATCATTCCACTCAGAACTTACCTATACGCAGTCTTTATGTCTGCACCACAACACAAGTTATATCATATCGTTTATTTTTACAGAATATGGAAAGTTACTTAATCTAACTTCTTATTGAACCCATTATACATGGGTACATGGAACAACCTGCCTTGTTTTAGAAAGTATGAAAAAGACTAGTAAGCTTTACACAGTGATGTTTCTTTTACTTTAGGATGTGGCAGATGAGCGTGACTTGGCAACTGGAAGTGTGACATTCAGATAGTTTTAATAAAATGTAAACCTATTTAATTTGAATACAATGTAAAAACTATGATGAAGCTAAAGCCTCTGTATTTTCCATGTTGGAAAGATTTTATTAACCTAATGTAAAACTTAAGTTTTTATTCACTGCACGCTTCCTTAACTATCTTGGTTCAAATTTTGTCTGGTTTGTTAGCAGGAATTCTTTGGTAACTGAGATTATTTAAAGCACAAATTTTTGAAATCTTCCGAGGCCTATTTTTTTTTTTTTTTCCCAGAGGGAATTAATTGAGATATTCCTTTTAGTTAATAGGATGCTAAGTAGCAGCTAGCTCCTTCTAGCACAGCATGTAAGTGGATTTTGTCTGCTCTTAAAATACCCTTCCAATCACATTCTGGTAAATAGTTTTATTCTTCTGTAGTGAGTTTATTTGTTATTTTCAGCATAGTAAATTAAAATAGGCATTGTGTTCACCTAACAGTGATGACATTCCTTAATATTAATGGGATGATGTTTAGTTTGAACCCAGGCTACAGAGTACATCCTAATAACAGGGAAGGAAGACAAGTTGTAGGTTACCAGCTTCTGTCTGCAGCTTTCTTGGGTTTGACTACTTACTCTTTTTAGCATAATATATCTGCAGCTTCACTTAATGAGAGGAAAAGTTTATTAGTTAACAGTTCACAGTTGCAGACTTCTGGACATTTTCAAAGTCATCTGCCTCTTATGGTCATACTTAATCATAAGGCTTGTCATGACCACACTTGAGAACCTCACTGAATAGGGTTTTGGAGACAATTTCTACAGCCTAAAATACCAGCACTATGCCACCTTCCTATTGGAAGTTGGCTTGCCTGAGAGAAAGGCAGAAAATAAATTAATTTACACTCTCACTGTCTTCCATGCTGCTGTCTTACTCGACTGTTTCACTTTCTGTGCACAAAGACTGCGCAATGCCAGAAAGACAATGTGTAAATTCTAGTAATACTACAAGCGTTTCTGTACCACTGGAATTACTATACTAGCCCAAATTCTATTACCAGTATAGTAATACAGCTTTAACTTCCTAGCCCAGAACAGACCAATCATATTATGAACACACCTTTACCAGCATAACAGCATCACAATGGGAGAAGACCTGTTTCAGCTCCATTGGTTTAGTTTGGAAACAAACCTTCCTCGCATAGACAGTCCTTCACTAGAGGTATTAAATGACAGGTCTAAATTTACCCTGGAGGTCATAAGTACAGTGGGGAAATAAAATCCAGCTTACTAATTATTGGTTAACACTGTCAGTACACTCAGTTTTCTTTATCATTAAGAAACAAGTATGAAAGACCCTTGGAAAATGACAAACAGTAACATCTAACATGTAAATCAGTGTCCCAGGAGCTTTCATCTCCTGGGGCCTTCTTCATGAGGACAGCTGCCAGCTACAGATGCTTGGCTGACTAATTGGCACTAGCAATAAACAATATTTGAATTTGTCCAGGAAAGGAGCAGAGGGTCTGAGAAAGGCTTATCAACATACATTAAAAAAAAATAAAAATCTGGTATGCCTCTATCGTTATTGAAATTATTATCTGTGTAATTCATTTCTAGCCCTGAAAATTGCACTAACACCAAGTAGTGGTTTATAATGCTCTATCTAAATGAACCTTAGCTATTGGCATATTATAAAGAAGGTATAGTGTACAAAAATAAAATGAACTACTGCTATAATAAGGGATACTATACACTGGGGTCTTCATAAAGCAATTTTGCATCCAGACCTGACCAGCTTACAAGCAAATAGAACTTTTCATCAAAAAGATTGCTAGATTGTTTGCAATATGCCAGCCCCTGAGCTACAAGACAATCTATCCCATCTATAACACTGATACTGCTACAAAGAAGTTGTTCTATAACTTCTTGAAAAAAAGTATCAGTCTTACATTTCTCAGAGGCCACTAACCTAACTTCGGCAATATCTGAAAGTAATTAGATGCCTCTTTCAGAGAGTTTAAAAAATAGAGTTACTAGGAAACAACAAACAGAATTGGATTAGATTTTCCTTGCATTCAGACATTCACTTGCTAGACAGAATCCAGGGGCAAGCTAGGTTGCCAAATTGAAGAAAATTACTTTAAAATTTTCAGGAAAAGAAATTAAGTGATAGGAAAACAAGTTGTGAAAGAACCTGGAAAAAGGAGGAAGCTGAAGAAAGCAACCACAAGTGCCAAGGACTGAATAGAAAGGATTGAAATATAGGATATTTCAGTGCAGCAACAATTGTTTTAAAAGCTTCTGAATAAAAAATTAACAGCTGATGGTGTACTCCCTAGGACTTGCATCTAGTCTGAGAAGGAGAGCTGTTAAGATAGTGAGTGAGCCAGCAAAACAGATGGCTGGTGAAGGAACTGACACTGCAAGAGCTAGAACATTCAGTAGAGAGGAAAAACAACAGCTATACCCATGAAGGAACTGCTGCCAAGCACATAAGTGAAGGGAGAGGAATCATGCAATTTTGACAGTTTCTATAAAAATGTGGACGATGTGCTGAACTGTAGGCAATGTATAAGGCCCCAAGCCTGACAGTTCAGCATCAGCACAGAAGCAAAGAGACAATGGAATGATTAAAAGGTCAAGCATTTGATGAAAAAAACAGCAACAAATAGTTCAGAAATGTATAAGTGATTTTAAAAGTGAGTACAGAAAACGCTCAGTAGACATAAGTACTGAAAAGATAAATCTGTCACCTAGAATTCATTTGCAAAAAGCTAGGTCTTGGTATTCAATATGAAACAGTGTCAGAAGCTAAGAATTGTGAACACCCCCACACCCAATTTGAAGTCTGTCTACTAAGAAGAAAAGAGTTGCCACAAAGGTTGCATTTCTCACAGCTACAGATTTACTATCAGTAAGATTGCATACATTCGTAACAGTCAACTGCAACCAATATGTGTCTCTTGAGACCCCCTTAATATTTGCAATCAAGTTTCCACATGCTTTCAAATACCTTCAGTACAATCCACTTCTCTTCACATTTGCAAAAAAAAAAAAACCCTGGAACATTTGGCCGTAACATATTCTTGGAAACAGAGTGACTTAAATGTGCAGGGGTTGGGGGTTGCAGGAAGAACAAGTTTGAGAACTGAACAGTTTTTGCATGCTCAGGGAGGTGTCCCAAGGTCTCATGAAAATAGATCTCAAATTTTATTAGCAACTGATGCCACTGATACCATCATAAAAAGCAATAGTTCTGACAAAAAAGGAGTGCATAATAATACCCCAAAGGGGAACCTAACTAAAAAAATTGTATATTGACTACCAATTAGACAATTTACTTTTTCTTACTACTTTTCCAGCCCATTACTGCTGCCAATCATTAAGAACAAGAGGAAAACTGCATCCTTCTGTCGAGTTCTGTGATGGTGTTTATGTATTTAGGGTGGCATTACTACACAGATATACACTTCAGTACATGCTGTTTTCATGAAACATGTGCTGGATAGTATTAAGAGTGTTTAAGCTGTACAGTTCAAGAAAAAAAGCTCATTGTTGAAGACAGCTCTTCCAAAAATCTTTAAGCTGTGCTGAGACTTTTACCACTACTGCAGAATAAAAATGGCTGTGGCATAGACAAGCAGAATATTAAAAATCCTGTCAAATTTCTTAGAGAATAAGATTATCTTTCTGGTATTCAGAAAATTAGATTACTCTCCAAGATGCAGAAAGATTTTTAATACACAAGCCAGGCAACCTAATTAAATAAACAGTATGGGATGGCTCCAAAACATTATAGATCACACATTAATGCAAAAAGCCAACATAATTATGAAGTACCCATCCCAGACTTTTGGGTAGATAAACCAAATTTAAACAAACCACTAATGTAATAATGAGTATAAAAGTCATCACCAGAATGACAAAAAAAAAGTCAGTCCAACTGACAAAAACTAATTAATATGCTTACAGTTCAGAGAAAAAAAAAGTCATCATCAAGACTACCTAAATTTACTACTAATCAAGCTACTTTAAACAGGCAGGTAGTACAAGTCTTAGATGAAACTGTTCTCTCTGAAAGCTACAGAGAACTTGTATATCAATTGGAAACCTCTTCCATTAAGTGCAAACAGGCTCACAGAGAGCTGATAGTGCTCAACCTGCCCCCCCCTTCCCGCCAAACCGCACACCCCACTATCAACAGATGTATCAGAAATTAAAACACGCTTTCATAGTACCACCCTTCTTCCTCAGGCCATCTCAAGTTTCCCTTTCCTAGCTTTTCGATGAATTCCAGTTCTGCTAGAAAGCAATGAGCAGCAACTGAGAGAGGGTAGGAAAGCCATTGGTGCTACAAGGACATGCCAGGACGGACTAAGGAACAGAAATGCCAGAAGGCCAAACAGATAACACAAGCAGCTCTTCTACATCCCAGAGAGGATTACTGTCTCTCCCATGAAGTGCTTACTTAATGCAGTCAACTTCTGCCAGGTTTACATACAATTCTCCAATTCTGTACCTTAGTCACTTCCCAGTTCAGGAACTGGTAGAAGTGAGCTAAGTCAGCAAGTCAATGAGGCAGTTTGGTATCAATAAAGATGGCAGAATTTACTCATCATAATCAGTTAAGACATCAGTTAAGGCACCCTCTTCCCAGTTTCAAAACTGACTGTGGTGTTAAAAGCTTGTTGCATAGTATTGGAAAGGTATAGGTAAGGTAAAGCAAGGCTATTCCTCAAGAGGGCACTGACACTTTACTTCTGAAGCTAACATTACATATCTCCAGGCAAATATAACATTGAGAAAAATAACATACTGATTATACTTCATCTCGAGAACACTAACTGATGTTTTGCTCTTCACCAAAGTTAGGCACCTGGCTCCCAGGAACAGGAGAGTCTTTCTTTCACCAAACGACCTTACAGCGCCAACCGCTGCCATCTTGTACTCTCCTCAGCCTCACAGCCGTCACTCAGTGCTGCTCTCGCCTCTGGTTGGTGCTTTCCCGCCGTGTCTCCGCCTCTTCTGCCGAGCAGCCAATCAGAACGAGGGCGGCGGGAAAGCGGGTTCTTTACTACCGCGCCTGCCGGAGGGCGAGGGCGCCATTACAGCTTCCTCAGAGTAGGCGAGGGCGGGTTCGGTTTCTGAACGTGCCGTCTTCTCAGGGGAGGTAAGCCCCTAGCCAGTAACCAAAAGCGGCTTCCTTGGTTCTTCTCTTTCTTGGTCTTATTACGCTAGCCTTGCAGAATGAAGGAAAAAAAGAAAAGACGGGAGGAAAAAAGCCAGGATGAGGACAGGTATAGTGGCATCAGAGGGAGAGGCTGAGGACCGGGAGGTGTGAGGAGGGTCAGAGAGCGGGAAGGCGTGGCCTACCAGCGCCGGGTTTCCGGGGTCACCCTGCTCCTCAAAGTGTGTATTTCTGTTTGTAAAGTTCTCTTAGTTCTGGTTCTCCAGCGTCCTTGATGGAAATTAACCTGGGTAGGCAACATGGTGCAAAGGAGTTTCAATGGCTGTAGCTTTATTAAATAATTTGTTACTAAATAAGCAACGTTTTAGTAGGGAGATTGTGTAAAACACTAAGGCTTTGTTTTCTGTTGGTGTGCAGATCCTTACCCAGACTGTACCGAGCTGAGATCAAAGCAACATGGTTACTGTTTTTGTTGAAAAGGGAGGTCTGAGGTGAGAATTGGGACAGATGTGCCCATTTGCAGTGTGTCTCATGAATGACCAGCCCATCTCACAAAACACGGAGTTAGTCAGAAGGAACAACAGATGATAAGTCTTACAGGGCAATTTCTTTCTAGTCAATTCACTGAAAGATGAAGGAAGCACAGTCTATCTGT